>VUYV01000050.1:2605782-2800782 GCA_008711295.1 Anarhynchus alexandrinus | reverse complement strand
GCACTTGCAGAATTCATTCCTGTGGTAGGGAGACGGGGAAAAAAAGAATCTCACTGTGTATGTGGTCTCCTGATGTTTTATTTTAAAGAAAAAAGGAAAGCTGGAGTTATGCCTGTCCAGAAAGGAAAGAAGTATATAGGCCAGATTTATTGGCTGCCTAGCAGATTTTACATTCAATTTTATTTTTACATTCAATTTTCTGCCATGTGCATATATAGATCAGCTGGGCAAGCACTTTCATGATAAAAAAACTTGTTTGTGTATAAATATGTTGATTCTCATGCAAATAGGCTCATTCATACATGAATACGTATGTTTGCCAGGATAAAATATTCCAGACATTCATGACGCAGAAGTAAAAAGCCCAGCAATAACAGTACAGATGATCACAGCAAAGCGAAGAAAAAAAACCTAATCAAAATCCTGTCATGGACTGAGCAAAAGTATTCATAAAAATATGGTTCCATTAAATTTCTAACGTCTGCTTTTGCTTATTTACTTGTTATGCAAGGAAGGTTATTCTCATAAAAACAGATTTTAAATATGAAGATTGCATACTTGTGTGACAAAGAGGTTGTGCAGATGGAGAAAACTTCCTAAGTGAGCTGCAGTGATGAAGAGCTACACTTTCACTAATTTTGAAATAAATATATATAAAAATATTTATAGAAAAAAGGGTGCATTTTCCAGCAAAAGCCAATCCCTGCTTTGCAGCCAACAGTTTATTCATTTTAAGATGATAACTAGGCTTTCCAGCCCATGGTCTTATGGTAAAGAAGGTTTCTATGGCACTAGTTCATCACTTAGACAGTGCTACAGCACTGGTACAGAGACCAAGAGAAAAAGAAACCACATTATTTTTGCTTCTATTTTTAGCTCAGAAGGCTATCTCAGCTTTTGCTAGCCGTATTTTTTACTCTAGAACTTAAGTCCTTTTGTCTTTCCTGGTCTTTGGAGATATCGATAAAATAAAAACTCTGTATCTTTACTCTCTGGCATAGTTACACGTACATATTTCTCATTTAGGATGACATAGAATTAGTCCTCCCTCGGCAGAGAGACTTTCTGAATCACAATGCAGCTGCCACGGTGGAAACATTTCCCATGCAATACCAGAGTCTTTTAGCTTGAAGAGATCTTCCCTTTCTGTGGTAGTTATTTTTCTTACTGGATTGAGCGTTTCACTTCCGGGGTTTCTTGCTTTTAGGTTAGACAACTGCTCACTGTGAGGGCTTCTCCTCTCTCCTGGCTGTTCAGGTAGGTCTTGCCGTGTTCACCCCATCCTCTGTAAAACATTCTTGATGATGGGTGATGAACAGGTACAACTTATTCCCAGAGGGGTCTCATTAGTATTCGGGGGTACAGGTGCATCCTTGCCTTTAGACCCCTGGAAAACATTTCCTGTTTTCATGACTTTGTCACACTGGCAGTTTAACCAGTGGTTAGCTGTGATTGTGTGATCAGGTGAGAATGCGTTGTTCCCTACGCTCCCACGTCAATTCAGCTGATTTGTCTTTGTTCATTTCTTAGTTCCCCAGTATTACTAAATATTGTCCCATTTCCAGCATCGTAGCTTTCAAAGACAGACAGATATTTTGGCATGATATCCCAATACTTCTTTACTATTGATACTTCCCAATACTAGCATCAGCAGATATCATTAGTACACTGCTATTTTTTGGTGAAAAAGATGTTAATGAAGATATGATGCAGTGTGGAACCTAAGACTGATTGTTGAAGAGCTCCAAATGCATTTCCCTCCAACACTGTCAAGACCTTGTCTTGTTAAGTAACCTCAGTCAATTTCTCTGAGGGGCCAATCCGGCCCAAACCATGACAGAGAATTTATCTCCCTTCTCATTTTGACTATAATTCTGAAGAAAATTACTACTATATTTCCTCACTTCCTTTGTCTAGTTATTGGTTATGTATACATCTATGTTGCATTGATGTATTAACCTTTTACTAAACTCAGAAAAACTATTCAGCAGTCCATTTATCTCAATTTTTATTTTTTAAAATTTGAAATTTTAAATCTCCTTTTTTTTTAAAAAAAATCTCCCCCCCTTTTTTCCTCCCTCCCCCATCCCACCCCAAGTCCTGGATATGAGGTCATATTAAAGAGTTTGTGACTGTCTGGGTCTCTTTTTCCCTTGCCTTGCCTTTGCCTTACCTTGCCTTGCCTTCACATCAACTCATTACTGAAAAATGAGATGAAGTATTTATTGATTTATTTCCCTTTGATTTTACTGCGGGCTTTTGGAAATACTTTCTCTTTAATGTACCCCATGGATATCACACTTTCTTTTTTTCTTATTCAAATTTGTATTAGGAAAGAACAATTTGTTCTTTGTTTTAACATTCTTTATCTGCATGAGTTTAGCTTGGCTCTTAGCAACTTTTTCCTGTCTCTGGATAAAAACATGAAGACATTTTACCATTCCCTGTAGGCTTTCTGTTTTTCTGTATATTTTTTCCTGGTGTGGCTATTACTTCAAATGTGTCAGTAGCTCCTTCCTAGAATGGTTTTTCCCTTGCTTTGGATACAGTCTGACATCTTAGATTTGAAGACTTTCCAGACTTCCTAAATATTTATCTCACTGCTTCTAGGTGTAGCTGATCTGTCTAATTACTTCCCTTAATTTATTAAAGCTTGCCCTGTGGAATCAAGACTTTTAGCAGCCTACTATTTTTTTCTTTTCTTTCTTCTCCCAGATCTTCTACTGAAATGATACCAGATCTGTCCCTGAGCACTCACCACCATGATAAAATTGCGAACCAGCTATCTTGCCACCTGACAACGCACAGTTTTCACTCTGCATCTTTCTCTGCAACGTAACTGAACATTAGCTGGCAATGATTTCCAATCCCACTGGTTTATACAATAAACAATTCAGATTTGTTCCTGAGTCCTCTTCTTTTAAAAGCTGGATGTTGAGTCATCAGATCAGGCAAACCTTGGGTACAAACATTTGCTGTTGTGCTGGGAGAGACTTACTAAACTCTTTTTNCTGTATGGTGCCATGTTTTGGATTTGTGACCAAGTCAATGTTGATAACACAATAGCGTTTTGGCTGTTGCTGACTAATACTTACACACCATCATGGCCTTCTCTGTTTCTCACCCTGTCTCCCCAGCAAGTAGGCTGGGAGGGGACGCAGCTGAGACAGCGAAGCTGAGCTGTGTAAAGGGATAACCCGTAGCGTACACTGTCATGCTCAGCAACATAGACTGCGAATTTGGTCTTTGCTCAGAGACTGCCTGGGCGTCNTCAGGCAAACCTTGGGTACAAACATTTGCTGTTGTGCTGGGAGAGACTTACTAAACTCTTTTTATCTCGACCCACAAGTTTTCTCACTTTTGTTCTTCCTATTCCTTCCCCCGTCCTACTGGGGGTGGTGAGCGAGTGGCTGTGTGGACGCCTATCTGCTGGCCAGGGTCAACCCACTACAGCTGTTTACTTAGAAGTGAAAGCCTAACATTTACAAGAAACTTTCTATGCCTTGTGAGTTCAGAAATAAGCCAACACTTTGAGCAACATACTGCTACAATAAGTTTCAAGAGTTTTATTTTAAACAGGTATATTAAAAGCACCATTGATGGGATTATACTGTGATTGCCCTTTACCACAGTATTCTATTACTGTAGCACCTACTTGGAATATTTCTGGGACAGATATATAAAATGAAACTGCCTCTACATCCTTACATTGTAACAGAATAGCTTGAGACGTTTTTAAACGTATCGGATGTTGAAATTTGACTGGGAGGAAGAAGTCTCCTGTGTTCCCAAACCTCTGTGGATGTCTTATATTACCCCCTGTTAGAATAGTGTACCACAATAATTCATTGAAACTGGAAAGAAATCTTGAACTTAACCACTTCTTGGCAGTGTTAAGAAGGTGCAGCCAAGCTGAATTACCTCCCAGGCCCAAGCAGTGTGAGGTGCTCCCTAAATCGCCCCTGGGCTAGTCTAACGTTTCTACAGAAGTGGCTGGGTTGATGGGAACCTGAATCCCAGCACGCTGTGCCTGGACTTTGTGCAGCTGGAGAAAGCTAGCATGTAACAAACTGCTGGGAACATTTTTTGCTTACATGGGACGTACTCCCAGCCACTGCTTTGACTCCAGTGACCTTTTCTCCCACACTGAAAACTAGCAAGGAACTTGGCAAGTCAGGAAAAAAAAACAGGTTTCTGAATTTTGGTTGGCAAGCGTGGGAGCTCAGTAGCTACTGAGAGTATAAGAACCTCAGGGCAGGAGACCAGTTGTGACTGCTGAAGCACATCGTGCTTTCCTGCAAATATCATAGTGTCTATGACAAGTGTTCTCTGCAGAGAAATTTGTCCTGATGATACCTACACCTGCTCACAAACACTTCCTTTTGTTTCTCCGTCTGACATAGGACCACCAGGCGATGAGTATTTAGTGGTGCTTGTGCTTCAATTAGAAGTGCTGGTCTCAGAACTTAACAAAGCCGTTTGTAACATCCTCGCTGAATCAAACCTTTTCTCTTGCAACTCCCATCCACTGTCAGGTAAGTTCAGCAGATGAGAGAAGCGTGCCTGTTTTCAGCCGAGAGAGCATTTCTTCAAAGCACTTCTTTCTGCATGTTGATCTATTACACGTATGCCCAGCTAACCCTGATTTAAAAGAACATTCTTAACCTTTGACTGGGATTTTGAGGACAACAGCAGCCTCTGCTGTTTTGACAGACTGCCTTTGTTCAAGTGGCTTTTTGGAACTTGAGTTTGGTATATTAACCATAGACGTGCTCGCTCTCATTTGTTTAATTCATACTGTGCTTAAGTCAGCCTGGCTAGCACATTATGCATCCCTTTGTACACTACAGGGCATGATGGTTAGTAGCTCAGCCAAGACTTATCAAATAATAATCTGAAGTTGCAACATCTGTGTTGGGGAGCAACGTGCTCTCTACCCAACTACCGATGTAACTCACACACATCAGAAATGAAGCAGAAGAATAACACATTTTCATTCTCTGGGACTGTCAAACTGCAGTAGGTTTCCCCCTTTCCAGCCAGTATTAACCATATGAGGCTTTCACACACAACCACCCTGTTTATGTTATAATTTCTACTCACATCGGGCAGAAATAGGATTCCTAAGCCACAATATAGCAATAAACACTGGTTAAAAAATGTAAAAAATGTCTGACCAGGCATGCAATATGCTTCTTGCCTCTGTATAAATCCTATGTGGATGTGGATGATTTGATTTACTTTCCATATCAAAAGCAATATCTTTCCTAAGGCAATATTAGAATAGTTTTTAATGATAACAGACTGTGTAGTGATGACTTTTTTATATAAATTTAATGATTTTTACCGTAGGCCCTCCTGTTTGAAAACCTATATAAAATCAAATGGATGCTAGCTAAATAGCACCCTCCCCATCCCAGCTATAGGTGAGTGTGATTTTGAAAAGATACTGTCTTAATTGGGCTGATTGCATCTGCTGAATGTAGTGGTGACAAGTTTAAGAAAGAATAACATTTAAAGATTATTGCCTTAAATTAACAATCCACAACTTTGTAGGCTCAATTGCAGTTTATCTTGTTAAAGATAGTCAAAGTTAGTATTCAGATATCCTTCTTACATTTTCCAGGGTCTCTTGGCCTTATTAATTCAAATCTTACTTTCAATGTATGCATGTAGCCAAGATAATTATTAGAAGGAGAGATCAAAGCAAGCATATTATAGTCCTATTCCATTTTCTGCTGATGTGAGTGATCTGCCTCTTCTTTGATGTTGTATGCTTCTACAGTGAAAGTACAGAGGATAAAAATACTACACCATGTAATCTGGCATTTATCCCATGAGAGCAGAATTCCAAATTGTGACACATGTCAAGAAGTTAAAAAAAATAACTTAAAAGAGCCCTATGCTTTATACAGTGACATACTCTGCATTTAAACACCATCAAACATCATTTTCCATTACAAATTTAGTCCCCTATATAAAATTCAAAGAACTTCTGTAACTTTAGTCAAAGAAAATGACAGCAGTGCTTATAAAATAGCTACTATATTTACTAGTAGTTATACTAAGACTGCAACTTAGCTTTATTCAAACCAAATTCTTTTTTTTTTCTCTTATTTTTTATCCTTAAAAAGGTGAAGGAAGACAAAATTAACATCTTTGTGCAAGCACAGATGCATCTTCTGTACAATTTGGTTTCATCTCGAGCAGTCTGTTTATTCAAACTGGGGCTTGTCACGCTTTGGAAAAAAGCTGTGATTCCAGGTGCTGAACCCAGTACCGACGCAGGTTCATAGGATTCTTCCTCAGAGTGAGGGAGCAGGATTTGTCCTTTATTATTGTATATTTAAGAGGTAATTGCCCCACATTTCCTGTCAGAATTCTGTCATATTGACACATATATTGGAAGCTGAACTCATCATATTTCTGCTTTTGTAGCATAGCACTTGATTATTTCAGATTGTAAAGAGCAGAAAGAATGTCAGTTACAACAGTATAACATTTGGCCTTCTTGGATTTACTGAAAAATGTCAGAAGTCTTTGGGCAGTTTGAAAATTTTTCCCTCACTATTGAAATCAGTGAGAATTTTGTTATTACCTCCAGCGACTATAGACTTAAGACAGTAATGCTTATTTCATTATATGTAGAGTATGAAGCAGGCCAAATAAGAGCTTCCCATCTTCCCTTTTCTTCATGGTCAACATTGTAATTAATTCCAAACAGATTCCTTATGAAGTCTGAAGAATGCCCTTAATTTTCTTTTCACTATTTACCCACATTTTCTCACGTCCGAGTTCTACGGGGAGCAGAAACACAACTGTCAAAACAGAAGAAAAAAGAAAAAGCTGTTCAAAAAAGACAACTGGAATCAGGGACATCTAGAAATATCCCCAAATTCCCTATTTCCTATTTAACCTTTGCAGTTATGAGATGTTTGTGTACTTTAGACAAACTAGAGGACCTCGTATATGGAAACTCAACCCCAGATTACTCCTCTTGCAGTTGCTGAGAGTGTCCAAACACTTCATTTTATCATTCAGGAAAGGTCTGTTTCATTTCTGTTGCTTTCTAGCAGCAATTCTGGGGTTTGGTGGACTTTTCCCCCTAGAAAGTGAGGAAACAGTCTTGCATGTTACTTTTTGCAATGTAGAGCTTTTGCTATAGACTGAGGGCCAAAATCGCAGCCCTGTAAAGCTGACCTATCTTGGCAGTTCAGGATTTCCCTAAACAAGACATTCAAAGGCAAATATTACTAGATTTATGGTCTGGGATCCTCTTAAACTCGAAGTCACACCTAGGTAGACATGAGTGCAAGAAACATTCCCTTTCATCTATGTCTGCCTTGAAGATTACCCCAGATTCTATCAGACTGTCATCTGGCACGGGGATACATGCAACTGCCACATTCAGGCTTGGTTACTGCAAATCATAGGACTCAGGAATGAAGCTTGTTGAAATTAAAAAAAAAAAAAAGCTCAAGGTGGTTTAGAGTGCATCTGCTTGTCTGTTCAGCAATATGGGTCATATTGTTCTCTCTGCACAGTGCTCCCACTGAATTCAGAATCCAGATGTGCTTCTGAAGAGTTTGTTGTATTTTGCTATTTGAATGATTGTCAGGTGGAAAGTAGGCTTTCTCCAAAATCAAAACTCCACTTCAGTTCTCTAGCTAATTTCAGTTTTCTCTCAGAAATGTATTTCCAGATCCTCCATGTGTTAGTAAGATTCCAGTCTGGCAATTCCAGCTGTGGCTCATAGGTTCTGTGTTCCTTAAAAATGTGATGCATAGAAAGCTGCTGAGACATAAGTCGTTGTTCCATGCAGTACTCAGTAATTTGTCTGGAGGGAAGAGGACAGAGTGCTGTAGACATCATGAGAGTATTCAGAAACATTTAGAAATATTCTGGAAAATCTAACAGTGAAAACTTCTTGGGAATACATTCCAGAATTTTCCCTCCTACAGGAGTTTAAAACCACTAATTTATAATCAGATTCATAAGTATTTCTTTTTCCTGAAAATATAGAGGCTCCCATGCAACAGGTATTCCAGTTTCTCGCTGGTTCTGTCTATGATTTTGCAAACTTTGTGTGGATTCAGACATGACTGTCCCAGGAATTTGGAGAGTGAAGGTTCCCAGGGCACAGAGCAAGGAGCACGGGCAGCACTTGTGTTTAGCTGCTCTGAAAGGCTCAGCGGGGCTCGTCGCTCCCTCCCTGTCTTGAGTGTGGAGAAACCAGCCAAGCAAAAGTCAGAAGTTCTTGGCTGTAATTCCCAGACTATTTTCAAAAGGGTGATGTTATACTGTATTTTTCCTTTCATCTACAAAGAATGTCTTGCATTCATGCGTGCAGTGGATCCAGCAATCCACCTCGTACAAAATCCTGCACTGCTGCATGAGGAGAGGTCTTCTCTAAAGACTGAACACAGTCAAAGGGAAGAAGTGCTGAAAATGCCTTTATTTGTCCCTCTTCAAATTTCCCCTTGGACAGAGAGGTGAATTTGTGTTATCGGTGTGGTAAGAAGTGGCTTTTTCTTTTTATTTAAGTACTGACCTTACACTCATCCAAAGCACGACCGTGCTCTCACAATGTGGCATAGCAGCAGCAAGTGAAAGGTACTTGTGAATGTTGGAGACCTCCATGTAAGTAGCTTGCTTTCCTATGAGAACTGGATTAATGAGAAATGAATGTGTTAAAGGTGGTAGACAGTTATTTGGGAAACACTTTGCGTCAAGAAACCTGAGAGGAAGGAAGGAAGTAAGTATAATGAAAGTGATGGATTGAGTGGCATTTAAACAATTAGTTGCCTAGTTAAGTTGCTCAGTTAAGAAGAAACATCTCCAAAATCCCTGTTTTATTGGAGAGCACTGTACAAATTGTAACCTCACCTCGAGTGACTCCTGTGCTCTGGCAAACACCCAGATCCCATTGTCCTGTACCTCGTGATGAGTCAGTGGTGTTATATACCTGCCTCTAAATGGCCAAAATGAAACCACAGTCCTCATGTGCAGGCTGTTGCACTTCCAGGGTATAACTGGATAATCACTACTAATTATTACACGTAAAATTCTGAACAGATGCTTAGAGGACCCTTGATGTTCTTCCCACTTCTGTTACTGAGAGCTATGGCCAGGTGGCAGGAGGTGGGGTGTGTAGAGGAATAAACTTTGCTAAAATAATATGTGTTCCTTACTTTTTCTGAGGAAACGCCACAGATACCTACATAAATGGTGCATAAAGCTTTCATGAATCAGGCCTCAGGCTAGACATTTAAGTGGTCCCTACTGTATTCACATACAAACAGTTGCAGAGTATATTAAGAATTGCAATAATAGAAAAATAGCTATAAAATATTAGCATGATTTTACTTTTATTTTTATAGCTCCTTGTCTTGCTTGACTTAATTTTTTTGGAAATAACAAGAAAGTCAGTAAAATATTACAAGCATGGATAGACTGGAGGGGTACTGGGCCAAAATTGGGAGGCATTTTAGACTTTCCAAATTCATTGATTATACTGGAAGAAAGCTTAAGAAAGAAAATGTCTGGGTCCGGGTTATACCATGTACATTTCACATAGAGTCCTCCTAGTTATCAATTAATTCAACTTACTTCCTCATCAATTTTTTCCCCCTTAGTCCTGATGGTTTTATGACCTAGACCCAGGCGATACCCTTAGGCAGTCCATCTGATAATTGACACATTTTCTAACACAGCATAGTGATGCCCAAGTCAGTGCTTTCAGGCCGTGACTTCAGCTTATTGGAGACTGCAGCAGGGACTCCTTTTATCCCTCATACATCAGAATACACTGACAGCTCTCCCAAGCAGGGACGAGGCAGATCTCTCCCTCAGGAAAATGTATGCAAACACCTCCGGAACATTGTACTGGTTGCTAGGCATCACACTGGTGACATCTTTATGATAAACATGGTATGCAGAAGAAGGCCTAATAAAAGAATAACAAATTATTACATCCAGAGGGCAATTTCACAAGATTAACTGGTGTAATAAATTACTGCTGTAGTCAGAATACTGTGTTACCTTTTAAGGTATTTCACAGCAGAGTCTAAATGAACCAGCCTATAAAAACAGAGAATGTCTCACAGAAAATAATATACCCATTCTTATACTTTTTTAATACTCAACATGATGCCTATGTGTGGTGTTTGGCTTGCTGCATGGTAGCTTCAGCAAGCGCTTTCTGTGAAATAAGGCTATACGCGCAATTCATACCAAGATGTCTCTGTTCATCATTATTTTTTCCCTGCTGCTGGACATTCAGTACCACTGCAATCTACATAATATCAATTTGAACAAAAGCCCGTAGCATTTTATTTATAAAACTATTTTCATACATAAAACATTACAAAGAAAATGCCAGTAGCCAAATACCTTTCATGCTAATTATCAAATATTTTGATTTTTTTCTTTCTGCATGCTTTTTTAATACAAAAAAAAATCACCTCTCACATTGTCCCTCTCTCCCTCCCTTTCTCCCATTCTGATTTGCTTTCTCTCTTTTCTTCTTTAATTGTACGAATAGTTCAAATTTGGCCATTACTAATTTTGTCTTTTTAATTTTAAGGGTTCATATTTTACAGTCAGAATATTATAGCCCTTTTGTTTTAAAAATAGCTTTGCAGGGAAAAAAGGATCCCTCATTTGAACCCTAATTGACAGAGGATCCTGTGTATTTTCATCTACTACTTTTACACCAATACAGAAGTGAATTTGCATTTGCATTTCTTTTCTAAATGAATGAAACGTGGTTTCCTGTGGTTATTTCAGTCAAAATCCCAAGATTTCCCACAACCCATAAAAGGCAGAACTTACATCTGGAGTTCAAAGGCCATGGGTGTATTACAATTTATCATAAACTCTCCTATGTTACTCTAACATAATACATTAACAGGATAACACAGCTTCATATTTGTAAGCTACAGCCCATTTGCAGCTGTTTATGAGGTCATATTCTTGGAGTTCCATCAATTTGATATAAAATGTCTTCATAAATGAAGCCACCAATCTCTTCACTTGCAAAAAGACATGCTCTAGACAGGGCATTCACCCTGATTTTAGTCAGAGGTACTTCTGAGTGTTGGTCTGCTCCAGTCCTCTTCCAGGTTTGGGTGTGCGCATTGCCCTTCCCTCTCCTGTGCTAAGGGTATGGTGTATGGGACTGCTGTCTGACATAAACCAGCACCTCCCAAAAGCCCTTTCACACAGCTGGTCAAAATTGCTTTTTCACTCCCTGTAGGGAAGGAAAATTTCCAGTAGGAACTCCGTGCCATGAGCTTCCTTGGTAGCTTAATCTAAAAGATGGCTTTACACTTATACAGGGTGGTGTTTTTGGACAGTGAAAAAGGTTGCAGCATTGTAAATGGCAAATACAGAAGATGCAAAAGCATTTGCAAAAGGGCCACAAGGATAGATCTACTCAGTTAGGTGGATCCTCAGCTTGCATGCCAATCAATTAACAACTAACTTTCAAGATTCCTTCTTACCCATCTGCATAAGTGAAACAGAGATACGCGTGTTTTTATTAGTGGATTACCTGAGTTCACACAAAAAACATAACAACTGGCAGTCCTGCATGCTGGACACAGATCTTCTGAATCTCCAGCAAAAACTCTGAAGCAATGTCACAGTGGAAGGAATAGTGAGTGGTGCAATAAGGAAAAAAAAAAAAAAACAAAAACAGACAAACCAAACTGAAAACAACAGAGAGAGGATCTGAGCGTGGTACACATCTTTCAAGGCACTGCTAAGAGGTGACACTCAGACATCATCATCAACGGGGGTCAAGTGGAAGGTTCAAAGCAAGCTCTTTTCCTTCAGCAAACAAAACGATGCTCACAATGGGTGGAGGCCATGGAGGAAGGCCAGGAGATGGTGTGCTGGAGAAAACCAGGTGACACATAAGGGCTGAAATGAGAGACTGAGCTGTGGGAGGAGACCATTCAGGGCAGCATTGGGGGAGGGAAGGAGCGGAGAGCACGAGGAGCAGAAGACACATGATCCAGAAAAGACCTTGAAGTGTAGGGATTAATTTGAACCCATGAACTTCATCAGACAATATTCTTCAGTTTACAGATGGCTGAATGTATGTATCTATTCAATCTGGTGACAAGGTTATCAGTCGAATATGTGCTATTTGTGGAAAAATGCCAAGAAAATGCAAACCACTGGTAGGTAAATGTTAGACTCAACACAGTTTAAAAGACAGAAAACAAAAATGTTTCTGAATGGTAGCAGCTTCTGTTTTAACAAAACATAAGCAGTGATGTGGTCTTCCTGCATCAAAACAAATTTCATTAAAATAATTAAACATAATTACAAGGTAAATGAATTATAGAAATCCAAATAGATTTTTTTTTTCCCCAGACTTATCTAAACCTGCCTCCTACTTCTCTGCAGATCTATAGTATTCAAGATTTTGATTTCATGTTCAGTTTAGGACCAGACAATTTTTGAAAAATAAAGAGCTCTTGAAAAATGAGAAGCACCATCAGTACTTTGGTTTTTTTTATTATTTGAGTGCAAGACTCAGTGTCTTTCTGTATTAAAAATAAGTGGTACTTACAGCAAACAAATTTCACAAGATATTTTCACAGAGTGTTCTAATAAGACATGAGTGTCACAAAAAGTTTACTCCCACTCAGCTAGATGTAATAACAACTTATATACCTAGAGGAGTGTTTAGTGCCCAAATACTTGCACTCAGAATTCAATAATGTTAAGTTCATTTATTAAAGTAGCCAAATAAGTAAAACTCTAACAAATTTCTCTATAAGGAACATTCGATAAGCTATGATTCTTTAAACATTGCCCTCACTCTCCAAATCCAAACTAGAATTTAAGAAGTAATAGTTTTTGGCTACAATTATTTCAGAGTATTCAGCATGAATACCTAATACTTAATTGAGCAACAGTGCTAGATGCTTTTTCATAGGTTATATTGGATTTACTTATTTAAAAAGGGAGCACTGAATAAGCCACTGACAGGAAGAGAAAAGCAGCTAGATGGAGCAGCAAAATGTGTTGTGCATGGGGATGTGGTAAATGCAACTTTTTTTGCTAAATACACAGTACTTGGAACCTAGTTCTAAAGAGTTATTTGCACAAGACCTTTATCTGAATGACATGAGGGGGAGGATATTCTTCATAATCAACAACCATTCAAGGGAAAATTGCACTTGGGAAGAAAAGGTAGCTCATCAGCAACTCACTTATCAACTCCACAGGCAGATCCTTACATACAGAAGATTCTGTATCAATGAAACCAGACAAGATGTTTGGGAAGAATCCGGTCTCTAACCCAGAGTAGAAGCTTGTGGTGGAACAACATAACCTATTTAACCAAATGCATTCTGCAATTAAACACCATGCAAATAAGAAAGATGGTTGAAAACAACATCTGGTGAGATAAGTGGAAGCATTGGATCAACATTGTTTCAGGGTTTTAATTTTCTATTGTTTATACATTTATTATTGTATCTTTAAGAAAAAGAAATAACCAGTAACTTCTGACTGCAATGTTCATTTGGAATGAAGTACTATCTGCTATTTAGAATTTTCTTGCTGGACATTATAAAAGGCAGAAGAGAAGATCCAGCCAAGAGTCACTACAGCAGAAACCTCAAAGTAAAGCAATATTTTTTTGTGGCCAATGGTATAAAAAAGATGCACACAGATCATATAGATACATTATAAATTGATCAAGCTAGACCATGACAATGGCTCTTAGTGTCCTTATAATATATCGATTTTAGACATCTTACCTTGATTTTGTGTTTGGAGAAGTCATCTGAATGTTAGTAACCATACATTATCAGGTCCTTATCTATAACAGAAAACAGAGAAGTAAAGGTTCTCAAAGCATGAATAGATAACATCAAAATCTTCATACTGTATGTAACCATGGAGCAGGTGGAGATGTATATAAACAGTTATTAATATAAGCTACTGGCTTTCTGAAAACACATTTAATCACAAATTACTTGAGCCTGCTTTCCTGAGGGGAACAGATGTATTTTGCAGATGCCACATCAAAGTATCTGAAGTTCCCAAAAATTTATACAGAAACTGTTTAAAAAAAAGGAGAAGAGTATGTAAATCTACCACTTGGAAAATCTTCCTACTCCCATTAAGCCTACTCACATCTGATCACTCTCATCTGAGATACAAGTCAGTGTTTTGAAATGAAAAATTGTATGACGCCATAGATTGAGAAAATCCAAGTTAATAGGACTATTTGTAACCTTTGACTAC
The DNA here is from genome assembly GCA_008711295.1 of Anarhynchus alexandrinus. NCBI lineage: Eukaryota > Metazoa > Chordata > Aves > Charadriiformes > Charadriidae > Anarhynchus > Anarhynchus alexandrinus. Next base: position 2,786,511 of record VUYV01000050.1, on the reverse strand, counting down.
TGGTATAATTTTGAGATTTTTAAAATGCTGGAATCAGAAAGAATAATTTTCTGCTACCTACACTCCAGCTATCTCACCTATCACTTAATTTCTTGCAGCATCTTATGTATCTGCTGTGGGAGGAAAAGAGCCTGAGCACAGATGTCATTTTGTCACTGGAAGAAAAAAAAATCCAGTTATAATGTACTCCTGGAGCACGCTTGGGAAAAATAATTGCTGTCCCACTTCTCCAGGGTAGTCTAGAACCTCTCTACCTGTATTCAGCCCTTCAGGGAAAACCAAAATCACTTTCCCACTAATCTGACAACAGTAGGGAAGGTCAGTGAGCTAAGCACAAATAAAGATTTAAACAATTGCTATTTCTTGCCTGAAATACAAAAGCATGTGGTTGTTTTTTTTTTCCAGAACTGAATCAGAAATCAGATTGGAGTGCCTGGACTGGGAAATTTGCACAAGACTAATGCCAGTCCAAAACAAATTCAAGCAATCAGGATAGCCTTTCCAAGGTTACTTAGTTTTATTTGAAAACAACTGCTACAGACCCCCTCTCCCAGGTGCAAGAAAGCTGTTCACCTTGCCTCCAGAAAGAAAGTCTGTCCTAGCCAACAAAGGTGATGAGGAGACATTTCTTCCTCAGAGGCCTCTGTGGTACCAGCCTGTCCATAGAGGTTAGCGGGGATGCACCTTGTTACCTTGTGCCTCTCCTGGACACCCTCAGGTCATCCATGGTTTTGTTTTTTTAAGGTTGCAGATTTTGCAGGAAATGTGGTTAGAAATGAAAGGAAAAAATCTCAGCAGATCTAGCACTTAGGTTAACTCTGTTTCTTTCACTTTTTTACAGTTCGGTGGACATGCAGGCAGATACTTCAAAACAAGGTCTTGCTATTAACACACCCTGTTTTTACAGGCGTTGTTCCAGGAGGAATGTGCAAACCCAGGGGATCACTACAAATCCATCTTTGAAGGTCATTCAGATTCAAACATTCACCCTCAATTAATATTCACTAACCTGAAGAAAAAACATTTATTCCCACTTAGCTGTTATTTGCCATTTACCACTTCGGAGACGATAATATATACTGGGCAAGTCTGGAGATATTTGTGGTCAGAGTCAGACCTAAACTGTAAAAACCTAGGTGTGGTGTCTACCTGTGAGTTACACATCTGAGTTTCCCATAGAAGTAATGGAGACCCAGTCAATACAGTTAAAGAAAACCAGAGAATCATTCAGATGTATAATTGCAAATGCCTATTTTATTTCTGAATAGTTCTCCAAATCCTATTGGCTAGCCAGACCTCTTTTGACACTAATGAGAGCTTATAAATCTAGGTCATATATAGGTAACAAGCTTTAGGCACTTGTGAGTTCAATTCTTGCACTTAAGTACAGGCATACAGTGCGATCCCCGCTGTGTCAGGACGTTGTAGGTGGCTCCTAGGTGCTGTTCCAGAATGACACAAACCTCCTGTAGGAGGGATTCACTATCTGATTGTAGATATTTCAATTTACGGTCTCCAGCTACTTGCCTAAACACAGGTCTTTGGTGCCATTTAATATATTCAGGAGTATTTGAGATATTTGCATGAGACTTATGCAGCACTGTGTTGGATATTCAAAGTTTCCACTTTTGGCTGAGTCTTTAAATAAGCCACTCTTCCTTTGTGGGCCACAACACTCAGTCCCACTCAGAACCCAGAATGAACCATGTTCTCTAACACATGTGTATTATATTCCACGCACACAGCTTAATGATAATGTTTTACACAATAACTCACCTGGGATTAATGAGTGTCTGTTAGAACTGGCTTTCAGCTGCAATTGGCTATGACCGTGACTGGTCACTCTGTTTCAGGGCCCTGAAGACAACCAACAGCCCTGCCCCTCCCTGCCCAGGCTTCCTGGGGCCTCCTCCATCCCTGTCCATGGCCCAGGACTCCATTTCAGCCCAGCCTAGGGCCCTCGGTCCCATCCCAGGCTCATCCTGAACACCTTTCTGGACTTCTCTGATTGACCTCAGGCCTGGCTCATGCCTCTGGCCAGCTGGTCAGTGGCCCCACCATGTTCTGCATCGATGGTGAATCTGAACAGACTGATTTTGCCAGCCATATCTGCCAGTTGAAACACAGCGAGACAGTCACTTGCCAGCTGTCTCATGCAAAGGAGAACCCACTCTGAAACCGAGATCAGCATCAGACCAGCTGAATCACTCAGCCTGGTGTAAGGGACAAGTAAGGGGTGAGATGCTCAGTTTAGATGAGGACTGTGCTTCACTAGCTCCTTACCATCAAAAAGTAAATAACTTAAGCGTCTAATAAGTATCAAAGACCTCTTCTACTGTAACCCTTATTTTCAAAATTACCATTTTTTCTGTTTCTTTTATTCTGTTTTAGCAATCAAGGAAGACAAGCCCCATACAAAACATTCAAATAATTCTGTGGTGCTATTTATTATTTTTTATCATTCTCACATGTATTTTCGTCATGGATGTTTTATATCTTTTTATCATAGTCTGGCTTTGAACACCATTAGTGTGCAGTTTTATCTGCATGTTACTGCTATATTTTGGGAGACATCTGAGCATGTAATTTTACCTGGTAGTTGTGTGAGATAGCTGAGGCAAAAGTTTTCTAGGGTTTGGGTTTTTTTCCTTTTGGGTTAGACATTTGCAAACAGTTTTTCAAAGCCTGATTAAAACATTCCATTTTCCAGTTGGCCTCAGGGTAATGCATGGATGAGTGTGTCTATGCTTAATGCCTCTTCCTCTAGAAATTCTGCAGATTCCCACAGATGTGAAATGAAGTTTATTGTCAGAGTCTAATTTTCAGATTTCCATTGTGAGTAAAAAATTGTAGCAAGAACTAGATTACAGTTGTGGCAGCAACACAGCAATAAAGTTTGCTTCAGGCTATTTGCTAATTACTTACCATGAGAATGTAGGGATGGTTTACTAGAGCCATTTTGAAAGGGTCAAGGATGTCTGTAGTCATCTATTAGGAAAGAAGGATCAGGTACCAGAATTTAATGCAAATAAATTACACAGTTACACACAGTTATACTTGAGAAATGGTTAGAAAGTACTACAGAAATTTATAGACTTCTCAGTTTGTGGCTATGTTATGGTGGTGGCATTAGAACTCAAAACCTTGTGTGATTTTGACAGTATCACAATCAGTTTGTTCTGATTCATCAAAATAGGGAACTGGTAAAATGGGTTGAAGTGGATTCAGAAGAATATTTTTTCCTTTACTGGTTCACTTTAAACACTCTGCAAGAAGTTGGTTGATTTGAAAGTTAGGTGGCTTGTTTTCCCTCCGTACAGTTGGCCGGCTGCCTGGCTGCTCCGCGTATCTTACCTCCAGGAGCTGAGCTCTTCAGAGGCCCTGCTGGTGGCAGACGCTCTTAGAGGTTCCTGTTTCCTCAGTGTCAGCACAGGTGACTTCCCAGGCACCCGCCTCCTTTACCAACCGCTGGACTGTTTTATAGAACTAAAAGCCTGATACCGTGGGACTAGTGCCTGCCGTGGTCCCACCTTCATTACTCCCCGCGTTTCCAGGTTTTCCAGGCCCTCATGTGACCACCAGGCATGCAGCAGACTCTGTGCTTCCAAAGTGAACTAGTGAAAGAAAAGATGGCCCTGAACTAGAAGAAAAGGTCTCTGCGAATTTAGAATATTTCCATGGACTTGCAACTCAATATCCTCACCAACTTTGATACAAAGTACTGATGATTCCTATTCATCAGTAAAAAAGATTGTGTGCATCCTCAATGAACTTATTTTATAAAGTAAAACATTGGCTTTATGGATTATTTTATGCATTGTAGAACCAGAGATATCTTCAGTTATGTAAGACAAAGTTCATGGAAGGAAATGTCTCACATAGTTCTTACCACAATTTCAATATTTATCATCAAATGCATACATAAAGTTTAGCTATTGGGAATTAGTTATCTTGCAACAAGAACATGCATTATTAGCCTGAAACTAATAGGTCACAACTAAAAATGCCACACAGCACTTCCATAATTGCTGAAAGTTTGGAATAAACTTAAGAGGAAAAGATTTGATTGCAAAAGATCACAGGCGGGACCACAGAAGCCACAGCTACTTGTTTGGATACTAGTATGTGGCCTAGGAATGGAGTTTATACTTCTGTTTGAGATCAGGCATCTTAAAATCATTTCATCCCGTTAAATTGTCATATGGAAAAAAAGAAAGCCGTTTCCAACCAACTTCATATGTACAATACAGTGCAGAAATTCTCTTCAGAGTCTGCTGGTGTATTCTTAAGCACAATAAAACTATGCAGTAACAACAGACTGAAAAATAGCTTTGCAAAATCAGCAGCATCCTTCTCTAGGCAGCATTAAATAAAAGCATAAATTCAGAGCATCGGTGTGAAAGTGCCTTTGTCTTCCTGTTAGTGAATTTTATAAAGTATGTAATTGAAACAACGTGCCCAGAATGTTCTGTAAAATTTGTCCCATTCAAATGACATTATTAAAGGTCTTAATAAGTAACTTGACACAGAATAAGCTAAACTGACAAAAAGGGAAGCTGAAAAAATGTTTTCTCTGTAAGCCGTTCTTCTCAGCTCTTTTCGGTGTGCTTGTGATTCCTCGGGAATCAGGAATGGAATAAACAGACCACTGGTCTAATTCGGGATGATAACCCCTGTGCTACATGGAAACCCTTTGATAAAAAAAGAATTTACATATCACTGGTATTTTATGTCCTCCTGTCTGTGGGAGTGTGTGATTGTCCCTCAAAATCATTTTATTCAGCTTGTATAAGTTCAGATGCATAAAACCATCTCTTTTTTCCTTGTTGGCAAGAATTTGAAACTCCTACTCTGGGAGCTAGTGTGTTCTATGAAGCCATTCTTTTCCTGCTTTTGTAGCTCCTAGGACAGCTTTTTTCCCCAGACAAAGTCAAACATCTAAGTTTCTGTTGTATGGGAATCACTTCTTTTCTGATGCACCGGTGCCAGAGCACAGCCCAGTGTCGGACTCAGCACAGCCTGTCGCAACGGAGACAGAGGTTAAACAAGGAGGTTTATTCAGTTCTGTTGGGGAAGAAACACATCCATTAACAACTTAGAGGTTTAAAGCAGTCAAAAGGCCCATTTCAAGAATAAGAGTGTCAGTTTTCACAATATTGAACTCGGCAGGTACACAAAGGGTGTCATGTGTCACCAGCGCAATGCGATAGCCAAGTGCAGGGGTTGCTTCCTTCAAGTCTCCTAAAGTAGTTCAGGCTTCAGACCCTTTGAAAATATTGCAGATGCCGGCACAACCGACACAACTGAACCAGTGCCGGGTGAACTGAGAGCAGTTCAGTAAAGTGAGGCCGTCCTCCAGGGAACAAGTGTCCCAGGGTGCAAGTGCCATTGTAGAAACTTATTTCAGGAACAAAACAAGCTGAACTGCATTTATCTACACTCAATTCTAAGGCTGGGAGTGGAGGACTAGGAGTCAATCACAACCTTCCCGGTGAATCAAAAGCTGTATTTCCATCTGCCAGGCTCTTAAAAACATTTCTGGTAAATGAATCGTAGGCCAACGGCCAGCATTTGCTTCAAGTTTAAATGAAATTCCTTTCAGAGCAGATGCAAAAGCAGAATAGTCACCACCTTAGCAAACCTCATCTGCGAGGCCTGAATGGTGGGAGAAACAGCAGATGAAAGGAAAATTAGGAGGAGACGGGAGAAAAAGGGAAAGGAGAAACAGAGCATTAGAATAAAGGTTACAGGGAAGGAAGAGGGTGGAAGAAAAGAAGAGAGGGTTGAAAAGGACAATTTAGGACTAGGAGGATCCTCAGCAATGCTCTGTGTTTCACATGAAATGCTTAGTTACCCATTTTCACAGGTAATGGTGATAACCATACTAACCGTTGAATATTCTCTTCACTGATGAAGAAATAATATCAGGCAGAATGTTAGTCATATTTTTAGCCAGTAAATTCTTTTCATATTAAAAAAAAATAAAAATCTGTGTTTTGAACCACATTTCATGTTAGCACTGGTTAATCTGGAATTTACTGCAAAGAATCTCAGTTTAAGCAGTAATGAGTACCTCTTCAAAGTTCTGAATGTCAAGAAATTTTTCAGGAAGTTATATAACTATTCGAATTTGATTGGGCAGCACCNGTAGCCTTTGATCTGTATTTTAAAATATTGTCAAAGTGCATAAAGCCTACCTCAAAGTCTTCACTTGTCCATCACTTTCTCTGACTTACCTCCATATGTGTTACTGTCTTCCACCTCCTAATCCTCTCACATCATGTAAGAAATATTTCCTGCTTTCTTGATAAATCCACCACCTGCATGGGTTCACACTCCACGTGATCTCGTTAGGGGTGTGCACATATGAGTGACAGACACACCCCGTCAGCCTTAACTGATACGATTGCTGTGTGGTCCAAGCTCACTTCCTTGATGAATCAGGGCCAAGATAACCATGCTCCCATGAATTAGAGAGCTGTTGTTTCTTAATACCAGAACAAATATCTGAGGCTGGTTTATTTATATGTTTATTTTACGAGAACTCTGTAAATGTAGTATGTAAATTATCTTGGGTTAGACTTTGAAAAGTGGTTCCCACAACTAGGGTCAAAGTTTCAGAAGAACTCTCTTCCCTTTAAAATATTTGAACAAAATTGTTAGCGATGTATCTTCTGAAAATGCAGCCATTGTCATTAGGCAGTTAAACTGGAACTCTTTGGTGCTGAGCTCTTTTGGAAATCTATTCCAAAACCAAGTCTATATTTTCACTGTTGCCCTTCCTTGTTTTATTTTTTATCATGCTGCCAGTGAATAGCATCGTTATCACTCTACTCGTACCAGAGCATTTTCATATTTTCTTCATTTTGATTAGAATACATTTGGCCTAATTAGAAATGTGAAATCAGGATGGATGATAGCAACCCTAGAACCACACTTCAAACACCGTTACAGGCATTGCGGGAAGGGGTCAGAGAAATAAACTACAGCTCATTAGCCTGAGGCTATGAGTGATCTACCAACCATACAGAAAATTGGCAGCCCTTCTGTCTTTTGTCCTCAAGGAGCCTGTGTATTAAACTAATTGTTAAATATAGCAAACAGACTGGCAGTCCAGTCAGACTGTTTTTTGCACATGTAAAATAATGGGGTTATTTGGATTTCATTGAAATGCTATCCATATATGTTTTACAAATGTGCAAGCACTTACATGCTTCATAGAAAATCTTCAATATCGGCCTGAGATTTTAAAGGAGCTACTCTAGCGTAAACTGCCTAGTTAGTGAAATATATATATCTCTAATTTACAAGGGAGAAATAAGTTAAAATGCATATCGAAAGACTTTTTGATTGCTAATTCTTAGGAAGTTTGGAGTTGTTTTGTTATATGACAATGTTCTTAAGAAGCATGCTTAAATGTTTGGAATAGGAGTGAAAAATCTTATTGTGTTCATTATTCTATGCTACACTTTTCTAATTCATGCACATATATGTATAAAGACTGTGACATGCTTCTCACTTCCAAAATTGTAGTTTTTGAAGTTAAAAGCTTTTGTGATGGTCAAAAATTGCTGAGTGAGATTTGTTCAATATTAACTGATATTATTCCTTACTATTCTCATTAAAAACTGGTGATGCAGCACAATGACTTTGTTGGTGACAATGAAAATGATTTCATTCTATTTCCTGATTGGAATTTTTAGATTATACCAATCCTCTCTCCACATCCTTTTTGAGATATAATATAAAATTACCATAACAAAGGAGAAAGCTATATGCACAGAGACCATTGCTATAAGAAGAAATTGAAAACAGCGTATAAAACAATCTGTGACTGGAGAAGAATGGGAGGTGGGGGAATGAGGGAAATAGGGGAATTAATTTTATCTAACTTTACTTATAGAAAAGATAGGCCTATAGTCTAATTTAGTTGTCTATTATCCTCCATCTCCTAACCAAAAGAATTGTTTCAGTTTAAAATTTTTCCCTGCTATGGTTTACATGAAGAGCCAGTGGATTTTCTCTTAATTATTGAATTTAGTTGTTTGTACCATGTTAGCACCAAAAAAATCCATGTGAAATAAGAACTGCTGATAGCTTCTGTGCATAAATTTAAGAAGAGTTATTCTCTGCAGAAGACCTTTACAAGCCCCCAGTCAGACTTAGTCCCAAAATTCTACAATCAGTAGCTTCTTGGGGATATTTTTTATGTCAAAGATTATTTTCAATATTGTATAACTTAGGATAGGTAACTTGAATTATTTACTGCTTTTTCAGACACTTATAACCTTTCTAAAAATCAGATCATGAATTTGAGCACAAATTCTTACTTCCCTCCCCCCCCCTCTAAGTTAGGCTTTTATTAGATTTTATGCAAAAAAAAAAAAAAAAGGCTTTGAGTTATGATAAATGGAAGAATTGCTAATGCTTTAAAAAAAGTTTTAGAAACACAAATTGAAAAACAAACCCCACAGCTTATACGTTTGCAGCACAGATAAAGAAGATTAGAGGATTTAACAAGTATGCATTTATTTACATCATATTGCTGAGGAAAAGAGTTGATATTAGTAGGATTACTCATGTGCTTAAAGCTAAGTGCATGCTTTCGTGGATGAAGCATGCAATGATAAGAACTAGTAGGACTGAACTTTTGTTAGTCATCCTTCCCCTCCCATCAAGCAAACGAAATTTTAAGCCATCTGTGGTTGTTTCCAGCGTTTGTCAAAGACTTACTTCCATTCCAAAGGAATCCTTGCTGCTTCAGTATATGCCGTGTGCAATGATCACACACAAATGGGTGGTGCCATACATCTGATTGTATTCCAAATAGCTAAACGATGGCTGCAACCAAATCAAAGGCAAACTTTCACTGCCCTCAATAACTGAAGAATTTGGATTTAAATAAAATCAGTTGGCAAATAGCAGCAAGGGAGGTTACTGTCACATTCTCTTCTATCCTTACTTGTGTTAGAAGTTTATCTTTAATGTATTTTCCTTTTTATTTTTAATGGAAAAAACACATCCATATGATGGAAATGATGAGATACAGTTGTGGTTTGAGTTGTGAATAATCTAATTCAAGTTATGAATTATCTTAATTTAAATCTTTCCAAGTTTATGATACAAAGAAAACTGGATTAATGCTTTAAGGTCAGAATTCCTTTTAATTGCTCTTAGAAAAAATCCATTGTAGTTATGACAAAAAGATCATTATGTTTTGGTTTTTTTCTCAATATCATGTATTCTCAAACTGAAGCTGGCATTATCAAAGAGACAAACTAAGTAATCATACAACTATGAAGTGGTATTCCAAATATTTATCTAGACTTCGTGGTTTCTTCTAATTTAGTATATGACAAGGTATTCTGAGAAAACACATAAAGCAGCTGGTGAAAGGAAAACTATCAAATGTAGTGTCTATTATTTTCAAATTCACAATCATTCTACACAACAGTGATAGAGCTAAAGTATGGCTTAATATCAGGTGGGTTTGAAAAAGTCTATTACACATTATCCAACTATTACTGGCACTTAAATAGACAGACAGTGCACACAACAATAAATGAAATAGAAAACGGCATTTTTAAAGAGTAGAAACAGCCTTCCAAGATCAATGTAGTTTTCCCATGAGCTACGATCATATAGGCAAATTCTGCATTCCGTTCCTTAATGCAGACAAGGCTGCTTAGGTCCAGAGTCACCGAAGTATTTAAAATCCCTTGATCAGCTAGGACCATCAAAAGGAAAAGATAACATAGCCATATTTCTCTAACATGATGTTTTAATCCAAGTCGAGACTTATGGGTGCTTGTAAAGTAATATTAAGCAACCTAAGCTGTATTTAGTAAACCCAAACCCCAAGAAAATGGCCCAGAAATCCTACATTCAAGAGTACAAAGATCTAAAACTTCCACAGACCTTTCAAGTTGTAGACTGTGTTGCCTTAAATTGATTTTATACCAGAATTAAGACAGAAACACAGTAGAAAGTCATTGGATGTCTTCATTATGTATACAGCTCTTTTTCCTTAAATGAAAGTCCTCCAAATGTTTAAAAAAACTGTGTTTTTATTTCCTTCCTTCCTTTTCCAGTATCATGAAGCAGAACACCTAAAGAACACCTTGTGCCCTGTAAAAGCTTTTTGTCTTGTGTGAAGCAGTGCTGGACCTTCTGTGAACATTAGAATGCATCAAACAAGAAATGTTAATACTAGCTCTCTCTGTAAGGTTAACTCCGCAAATTCAAGGCAAAACAATATTTTTATTTTTATGTTTAAACTGAGAGAGGTATACAAGGACTCTGTATATGCAGAAACAAATCAGAGTAAAAGCATGCCATTTTCACAATAATGTAAGTGGAATTAATGTTACAAAAGGTCTTAGCCTGTTACAATGGACCATTTAAATCACAAGACAGTTGTATAAAATGCACGCATTAGGGTTATGTTTTCATTTATACCAATTTAAAAACATAATAACAGCACTGTAGTTTGTTGAATAAATATTGTAACTAAGAGAAGTTTCAAGTGCATCCTCCATATAAAATCTCATAACTAAACCTGTTGCAAATACTGAATTCTTTGCCTTGTATCAGTTTAGACAGATTAAGAAAAGGTTTAGCAAACCCTGATGCTACCTAGTAGTTTGCTTCTCATTTTATCTATTTCCCTACCTGAGTGCAATAGAAACAATTAACCAGATTTTGATTAACTGCTTGAAAAATCACCAGCTGTTTTTTCTCAGTCACTTAAACCTTTCATTCTTGACCTAAATTTAGCAAACAACACAGACAATAGCAAGGTTTTTCCCCAGGAAAACTGAACTTTAATATATTTATGACAATGGAAAAAGACTGTCTATGGAAATGCGGATTTAAAGTGATTGCTATTTCCCCATACCCTTTTTTTTTTTACTACATTAAGACCAACTTAATTATCAAGAAAATAGGAAGCTATCAGTGTGGTTTGAATCAGCTGAGAAACATAGAGGATTCACCACAAACCTGTAAATCCGTCTCAACTTTAGCCTGAAGAAAGTCTGTTTTTCCCAACCTGATCATCCTGTCAACAGAACTGGGCAGGAGTTTTCATTTCTGTGGTGCTTAGTTGATGTATGTGAGTCAATGTATATGTATATGATGCAAAACTTAGACATTTCCACATTACACATTACAAATCATAATACTATATACTGGTGGACAGCAGCATCATATAACATGTGGGTAGTTGACTGGCAATGGACTAAAATCGTAGCTGAGATGGGATCGCCGATCTAATTTTCACATTATTATTAAGATTTGCAAAGAGGGCCAATACACAGCCCTCTTCACCCCTTCTCCCTTCTTTCCCATGTCCTTGCAATAGATTACTTAAATCACATAAATATTTAATGCAAGTGTCTCATCATTTATTGTGTATTATGCTTGAAGACAGGTCCATAGTTGAGATGCAATCAAAGTTCGAAACCACTGATAGATGTCTTCCGTGAGTGTTTTCCAAAACATCTCAGCAAGTTTTGGTTTGAAATAGACTGGTCTTGTAGGACCAGGCAGATTTCACTACACTGAGTCAATGCACAAACTGCCGTCCTTGCACAAAACAGAAGGCACAAAACCCTACAGAGTTCAGAAAAGAAAATCAACCAATACTCTCTTACACCTGTAACTCCAAAAGACAGTGTCTATGCTGAAAAGCTCTTGGACAACATTGAGTGGTGGCTGAAGTTTTTTATCTAGAAAGGAGTATTTCCCATCAGCCAAAGACAGAGAGAACAGAAAGTTTCTGTGACTGATGGAGCTGATCATTTAGAAAGTGCATATTTGGACAGATGCAATAGGTAATTTGAAGGTGAAGCCAAATGAATGTACTCAGGATGTTTTCTGAAGAAATGAAGCCACTTGGAATAACACCAGGAGGAATATGAGGTGGATGAAACAGATCTTTAAGTTCATTCCACCATTATTTTTTTTTGCATCAGATAAATCCACAATTTGGAGTGCTGCCCAAAGGAGAAAAAGATTGACGTTCTTTCAGTAGNGGAAGGCCTCTTTTCAGGTATATGCTCAAAATGATACAAGAAGTTCAGTTTAGGTCACAGTAATTGAGGGGAAATTTTCAGAGCTGGCAATTCACTTCTTCACAGCTCAGTTTTCTCATCTTTAAAATGGGAGCTGTGAGTGGTGTTTAGCTTGTGACAAACATAAAAATAGAGTTTTACATGTCTTCAATGAGAGCAGACAGGTAAGTATGAATGATTGCCTCAGTTTTACAGATGCAGTATCTGAAGCTGAGAAATGTTTCAATAAGTTGAAAATACTGAAAAGAAAAGTAGTTTTGTTTGTTTGTGGTAAATTCTTCTTGTAGTCATCATGGTAGTAAAATCTGATTGCTCCCTCTAACATTTCGAATTTTTTACCTTCCTTAAACAAATGACAAACTGTTTTGTTCCTTCTCTGGCTCTTGCTTCATTATTTAAGGCATCCTCCATGCTCATTGTAGTGGTGTCTAAATTTGTTTTCTCAGGCCATTTATGATGACTTTTGTGTGTTTATGCACAAAGAAAAGGAAAATGTCCATTGATTTCTTTGTAAGTTACACTGAATTTGAAATAGTGAGGACAGCAAAAACATGTTTTTGGTAGTAAACTGTGCAAACATGACATGGAAATCATAGAGGGAGTGTGAGGAGTGGATGTAATACCAACATATCTTTTTCTTACAAAGTGTATTATATCACCAGAGGGACACTTTACAATGAAACCTTTCAAAGTTTTCAGATAGTTCAGTGGCATGCACATTTATAGCTAGCAATTAAACACAGAAATTATGGATAGAATGCAATTGGAAGTGAAAATCTAAAAAGTCTGCACTGATCTAAGAAGACAGCCCGATGCAAAGCATCATCTCCCAAAGGCCCTTCTGTCTACGTAGTTTTGAAACATACACTAAACCAGCTGCCAAACCTGGCTTTTAAATGGAGGCAACAAAAAAGGTGTTCTGCATTTTCAGTGCATGCCACTTTACAAAGGAAAGCAGCGCTGTCTGGCTGCCATATAGTCAGGCAAAAGGGAGCCAGCTTGCAAGTGATTAGAATAATGAAACTGGAAAGGATTAGCCACATTATCCAAACATGAAGCAATAGGCTAGTCAAACTAATCCCTGAGGAATAGTTAAAGGAAACAAACGACATGATAGACACAGGGTTACTTCTCAGTGAGATAGCATTAGAGCATGTGGTACTTGCACTCATGTTCTGCTCGCATATTTTCTGAAAGCGTATGCAAGCATGGAGAAGGTAAGCCGACGTGTCTGTGAGACAATATTGAGCTAGTTTTATTTCAGATTCTGCATGTCTTATCTGACTTTTAAAAATAATTAAAGTGTTATTAGACTGACTGATATCAATGGAACATCCACATCCTGTGGAGCCCTTAATTGCAGGAAAAGAAGGGTAATGATCCAGGTTTTAATATGACTGTGTCTATTGTGCCCTGTTGGATGGATTCATTATGCAGTGAGTGAACATTTTTTTCATCATTATTTAATTATTTTGGAACTGTAAGAAGTCATTCCAGTGCTAATCGCAACATTTATATTTTAGAAGGATAAATTAGCTCCAAATATTTTTTCTTTTGTTAAAACTCATCACATATGGAAATGATGCCCTGGCTCCATATTCATGTATCACAAGATTTCTATCCATACAGAAATTTGAGTAATAAATTATTGCTAGACCCATTAACATTAAAACCAGGTGAAAACAAGACACGTAGTGAGGATTTCTAGAAGAACTAATTCAAAGCAAAAGAGAGTCCTTCCAAATTCATATATACACTATAATTGGGGATGCAAAATAAAGGTAAGGGCTGCATTCTCATTGAAATTGCCATGCATACATAGAAGGACTTAGAGGAAAGGAAAAATAGAAACTAAGCTGCTACTAATTATCCTTTTGATGACTTCAGACTGCACCACAGGTACGGGCTTTTAGCTGGGAGGGGGAAAGGCTGTGGCAGAGCTGTAGACCTCTACTCAACCCGAACCAACTCACACACATTCGCTCACCTCATGCAAGAGAGCCCAAATGGCCATCTTTCCCTCCCTTCAAGCCAAATGCAATGAATACCCCATTATATGGTTCTTGACCGCAGAGGGAAGTTTTAGGGTAAGTGGAATATCAAGCACTACACTGTACTAGAGACGGCTCAGTCCTTTACAGTGTTTCTGACTAATAGGTTAAACATGATTCAGAGGGATATCGAAGTCCTTCAATGGACAATTATGAATTAATCTGTGTACGAAGCTTCTTAACCATGATCAATTAGTTACTGGCTTCTGTACTGGAACTTGAGAGTGAACAATCCTACCACGTTTTTCTCTCAGTTTAATGAGGTGCTGTGTATTCTCATTGTTCTTATTCAAATCTCACCTTGTCAAAGATCCAATAATCAATTGGCTTCAATAACATCCTTTGACAATGATTGCCCCAGGTTAATTGCATGTGCTATCTAAAAAGTATTTCCTTTCACTTTTTATCAGCTGCTTGATAAAAGTATTTTTTGTAACCTTTCTAGAAGAGCTGAATTTGGGAAGAGCTTATCAGGTTCTGAAGGAGTGTAATCATCCATTCCTAACCAAGTGATATATTAGATCATTTATTTGTGGCAAGACAGACATTTCAATAGTGCTTATTGTTTCCCATAATGAAAGGTTTAAATCTTCCTTTAGGTTCCTCTGAAATTTAATTTTTGTTGATGGAGACAAGCCAGTTTGTGCAAGATTTTTTTTGATGTCAGGGCTTCAGAAATCCCAAACTATTAATTATATTTTTCCACTCTATAACTCTATGTTGTGAAAAAAGGAGGTGGAGGAAATCAAGTACAATAGAAGCTTTCACACATCTCACCTTTAAAAACAATAAATTCCTTCCCTTTAGCAGGATTATTTATTGAGCTGCTATTTAGTCACTGAAAAGGGATTTTGTCATATACTCTACACCACTCATGAAAACTGCATCCTATTGTATTTCTGTATTTGCATTTGGCAGAAGTGCACAATGCAAGTGACAAATTTATCTCCTTGGCCAAGTTAACCCCAGAAATGCCCTTTCTAGCAGAGAACTAAGGTTCCATGAATAGTGTGTTCCAAGCCTGAGTGACTTGTGTGTGAATTCCCTTCTACCTACATTTAAGCAGGGGGTTTGTTTATAGTATAACTTAGCTTAATTCAGAAGACCACTGTGTTAGAAAAATACTTTTGTTGTCAGTACAATATACTTATATTTCATCCAATTCATTAATATCATTGGTACACAGTAATAAAAGACTTTATCTTGCAGTCTTTGCTTAGATAACATTCACACTGTCAAACAGCGCAGGTTCCATGGTTGTAACACCATACTTGCTTCCTTCTGTTCAGTTTTCAGTCCAGGAAAATCTGTGCTTTCTCTTCTCATCTGCAATGCATTCTGAGGTCACGGACAAAGGCCTGAACAAAATTTTCTCTGAGAAAATCAATAATGATTTATGATATCTGACTTCAAAAAGCGTTGTTTCATAAAAGTGATAGACAATGAAGCACTAATCTACTAAGATGACTATGGGTTCCAGTCCACCTTTTATTTTATTTTCCAGCAGCCAAAGCGCTGTATGGCAAAATGGCTTTTGGTTCTCTGGAGAAGTTGCCTCATTTTTCAAATACACTGAACTCATCAGCAAGCTGGCAATTTCACAAAGTGTGCGATGGATAGGAAATTATTCAAAAAATACTATTGGAATATTCAGAAACTGCTACTCATTCAGCTGCATTAATGGCTCAGATGCTGGAAGGCAAAGTAGCTTGACTCCAAAACTTTAAAAAGAAATATAATGATATATAAACTAATCTCATGATTTGGAGGCACAAACCACGATTTTTACTCCGCTCAGTCTGGCAGTGCTGCCATTAGTGTTGTATAATGGGCAAGGGAGCAGGTGTTTAAGAAGATTGTGAACAGCAATATTTTTTTCTTCCACCTGAAAGGAGAATGGTTTATTCAGAGAAGACTTCCTGGGTAGCTCCTCATAAAATTTCATAAAAGTTTTTATTCCCTAAAGAACTGGATTTTTTTTTTTTTTTCTCACAATTCAGTACTGGTGTTGGGTCATTGCTGCCCACAAACTGCAGAGGACCAGGAAATTTGTGCATCAGTTACCTCCTCTAAAACCCTTGTGAGGAGTACCTTGAGGAGATAGTTATTTGCATGTACATGACCTAGCTTGAGTCTTTATAGCAGGTTTTCCCAGGACTCCATTCCAACCTCTCCACGTTCTCTCCCATTTACTATTTTCCTCAATTATACAATGTGATGTATGCAGAGATGAACAAGTTAACTGCACAAATAAATGCAAGGGGCTTGAAATAAAGGACTAATTAACTTCAGCATAGTATTATTTTGACAGAATTATATCATTTGCTGGATTCACATCTACTTTTTCCCAGTGCTATTCCGTGTTACACAGATGTACTCTTGGCGCCTTGGTGAGGCAACATACAACACTGTTCTTGCCATCCTCTCCCACATCTGTGCTAGACATTTCTTAAAAGGAAAGATGCTCACTGGTTACAGTAGTTGTTTGTCCAGTTCTGGCACAGTGCCTGACTCCTCTCTCTCCCTGTAAGAAAAGAGGGAATTTGCATCCTGGTCTCCTGTCAGAAGGAAATGGCATGATTCATTTTCCCAGGTAGCTGAATATAATGTACGTGCTTTCTACCAGCTGTGGTGGACCTGCTCAGCTGTTCAGCTGGCATAGTGGTAACACAGCATGTTTGGGTCACTCTGCTCTCCTTGCTTTTAGACTCCAACTGAACTGGCAGGTTCTGCTAGGGCAAGCAGGCTGTCCCTCTGTCCTCTCAAAGGCTGTGCCTTGAAGCGTGGAAGTGTTTCAGTGCTGCCCACAGCTCGCTTTGTCAGTTATTAAAGCAAATATTTTCCTGTTTCATGTCAGCTTTTCATGCTAACTAGCACAATGAATTTGAAACAGTGACTTTCCTCTGATGTTGACATCAGGCACATAAAACAGGACACCTACTCATAACAGGGCAGCACTGATCTGCCTTGGGTCCCTAATTCTTGTATTCACATACTCTGCTTAGCTGCCAGATGAAAGCAGGTATAATTCCATGAAAAGTAGATATGTTGCCAGAGCATTGTAACTCCCAATTCAGCCACATTCAGAAGCCTCCACAAAATTTTCTATGACTGTACCACGTGATCTTAGCAAAATTCTTGGCAAGAAGAGTAAGCAGTGTTCATAGACGTGTGTATAATAAAACAAATTAGCATCACTGCTACCTCCTGTGTCTCACAACTTTTGTTTTAATTTTATACGCTAATTCCTTCCTGAGAGCTAAGAAGAAGTAACTCCCTTGCCTTTCACATCAAATTTAAAGATCATGTGAGAGTCATGATCAACCTTTAAATAATATATTCATTCGCCTCACTGGCGAATGGGAATCTTACATGTATTTTGTGTATCATGCCTATGTAATATGTCAAAACATCCATGAAGGCATGCTGCTTCTATGCAGGGAGTAGGGCAGGCTTTCTAAGAGGTAAATGCTGGGTGAATTTCTGGGGATATTGATAATATTCCCTGATGTAATGGCATTTAGATATTTATGTCATAAGCTAGGTTTCTACAAATCAGTAGAGAAATTCTCCTGAAAGAGGTCTAAATTTGCATTCTGATGCTGTCACTTACAAGCTATTTTAGACTAGATTTATATATAAGAGACTGCTCCGCAGTTCTTGGAACAGGTGATGTCTTAACATGTGCAATCTTTATCTTCATCAGCCTTTAATAAATTGATACAAGTATTACCTGTTATTATAGGTAATGCAGAAAATGATGCCTATACTTAAGACTGACTAACAATCTCCACAATAAAAATCTTTCTTATTATATTGTTGGAATTAAACTATTCAGGATGAAGTTTCTCATGCCAGACAACTGCCTTAGGTTACATATTTTTGGAAAATTTCAAATACAAAAGGTACAGTCATTTCCAAGAAAGAAGATAAGAAAAAAATCTACTCTTTTGCACACCAAAAATTTTCACTGGAACAAGAAGTCTTATGAATACAGCAATGGGAAATCAGGAAAAAGTACAGATTGTACAGTCATACTGGGTAATGTAGACACCTTTGGTGATGCCATGGCATGTGCCTCAGAGATCCGGTCTTTCAGTTGCCTGTCTACGGGATCTCTTTGGAGTGAAATGTGGCTCCTGTTTGGCTCACATGTTTGTTTTCATTTTCAGTGGGACCAAAAAGTGTGAGACCAAAGTCGCAGGTACATGCCCACTGGGAAGGAGGCAGAGGGGGCTGGTCTGCAAGGGGAGTCAAAGTGAGGGCTTTGGGTGACAGCTAGGCTGACACGTTAATGCCACACCAATGGAGTGACATCCCATTGTGCCCAACCGAGAGAACAGGGTGGGGCTGGTGGTGGGGACCAAGGACAGCTTCAGCCCAGGGATCACAGCCAGCAGCCTAGTGATGGGCCAGGTCCAGGGTCAAGCAAGAAAGCAAGTTCATGAGGTCGGGATCAAGAGCTACAAGGCTGGGGACAGGCATGGATCTGGCGCAGCTCAGGCAAGGACCCATCATGAAAGCTGGAGCTCAAAAGCATCTCCAAGCAGAGGGGGGAGCCCCTGAACAGGTCCCTCACAGCTCTTCTCCCAACTCTGACCCAAGCATGGGAGCTGGCCCCAAGCATGGGCAGCCAAAGTTCTCAGAGGGGGAAGGAGGCCACAGAACTGGCAGATGGTGCTCAGGGCTCTGCCAGTGCCCTGCCTAACCCCAAAGTGGAGATTAATATGACCACCAGGCTCCCAGACACATCTGGGAGCTTGGAAACCTTCTAGTGTCACCCACAAGGGTCCCCTTGAGCTGCTGTGCTGTATCGAGGCCATTCTCAGGCATCCATTGTTTTCAGGTGTTGTGTGGGACTTTCCCCACACCTCCCTTTTCATCCTCCCATGAGCACAAACACAAGCCCTTCGAGCACAAGCCTTTTCATCCCCCAGTGAGTTTAGCTACCTACAGCTATCTGTTCTGCCTGCCCCAGTATGCCAGGAACATGGAGTATCATAGTTTCACACTCTATTCATAGTAAATGCTATGAATTCCACTCACAAAAAGTGCTTCTTTTTTCACACAGAGGTGAGGCAAAAAAAAAATGAACTTGCTGAAGAAGCTGGAGGGCATGTAAAATGAGGCTAGGATTTGAAGAAAGGAAAAGATTGGTTTATGGGCACTGCACTTAAATGTCCCATTGGAAAATTGCTTCCTACCAGCATGCCCGTATGGGGCTAGGGAAGTCACTTCAACTTTTTACAATTGACTGCTGAATATGCTCTTCATTTTCCTTGTAATCTACTTGATAGCTTTCACATTTGCAGAAGTGTTTGGTCTCACAAACATAACTGTGGCTGATTGGAACGCTGTAAATAACATGCTGTAAAAGCATGTAAAGTGCTATAAAATACTAAACGTCCTAGGAAATTGGGATCTAAGCATCTCATTCTGGGACCCAAAATTCAGGGACACTTGGTTCCTTGACCAAAAGCTTCTGTGTTTTAATTGCCTTTCTGTATAAAAGGATAAAAAATAGTACCACTCCATACAAGTATTTGTGAAACTTAATTAGTTTAGATTTCTGGAACACTCTGATGAATGTTTTAAGGACGTACATAGCAAAATTCGTAATTCTCTACTCAATACCAGTTTAAGAGACAGGCTACAGATAAGGTTGGGTGTCACACACTGCTTGGAGCTACAAAGACATCCTGAACGAACAAACAACTAAGCTGATGAGTCAACTTGGTTAAAGTGAGCAACAAAACTTTGCACACAATCATCTAGACCTATCAGGTTCTCCTCTCTCAGTCTGTGAAAACCCTGCATTTGGTCAGAGAGGAAGAAGACATTTTGTGAGAGTAAAAGGACTACGGCACTAATTTGTGACCAAATAGCATATTTATGTTCACGGCTGAGAGAGTTGGGGCTGCTTAACCTGGATCAGAGAAGACTCTGGAGACCCCCTTTTGCAGCTGTTTGTTATATAAAAGTGGCTTAAAAAAAGATAGAGAAACGTATTTTGCCAGGGTATGTAGTGACAGGACAGGGGGTAATGGTTTTAAACTGAGGGTAGATGTAGATTGGACATAAGGAAGGAAATGGCGAGAAACTGGAACAGGTTGCCCAGAGAAGCTGTGGATGCCCCATCACTGGAAATGTTCAAGGTCAGGTTAGATGGGGCTTCGAGCAATCTGGTCTAGTGAAAGACATCCCTGCTCATGGCAGGAGAGTTGGAACTAGATGATCTTTGAAGGACTTTTCCAACCCAAACCATTCTGTGATTCTATGATTCTGTGATGTTTTGCTGGGACTTATTTTGGTTACAGAATCACAGAGTTTTCAGAGTTGAAAAGGACCTCTAGAGATCGTCTAGTCCAACTCCCCTGCCAAAGCAGGATTGCCTAGAGCACATTACTCAGGACTGCATCCAGGCAGGTCTTGAAAATCTCCAGAGAAGGGGACTCCACAACCTCTCTGGGCAGCCTGTTCCAGTGCTCTGTCACCCTAACCGTAAACAAGTTTTTCCTATCCACCTACTAGTGCGCTATCCCCTACTAGTGGGTTAGCCGACTAGTAGGGAATATCCAAAACTACATTACACCCAGCACCCTCAGAGAGCAGACAGACCAAAAGTCATAGATCAAGGTGAAGGACACACTACAGTCCAGTGAGACATGGACTCAGGGAAAGTGAAAGACAGGAGCCAACTGGGTGAGCTTCACCCTCACTGTGAGAATCTAAATTTAGACAGGTCTAAATAGTCTAGTCAGGAAGGCCTGCTACTTAGGTACCACTGTCGATCACATTACTCTCATTTTCATCCATTCTGGATTTCCTTTCATCACACTGTTGACCACAGTTTTAGCTGAGTATTGGCAATGGCAATAGTAGTGCTACTTGGGTTTAATTTTTAGCATGTTTCTGTTACTCAAAGCTGGTTAACAAAAGTTAAGCAAGCGCTTAATGTTACATCTATCTTTATATGCCTTGCTGAATCGGGTCAACAGGGATACCGAATGACTACCCTAGGTTATCTAGGGATGTTATAAGTGTCTCTCTTATTGTTGCTTGCTAATCTTTTTAATGTTTTGTTTGCTTCTTTCTTTTCCCTTGCTAAGCTCCATACCCTGGAGCTTACACTGTTTTTCTATATCATGACTGGTTCATTGTTTATTTAGCTAGGCTATTGTCTAAGCTATATTAAAATTGTCCTCAGAGACAGGGTGACACCCATAATGCATGTATCCTTATTACAGCTAGAGGCACAGCACAAAAGCACTACTAATTTATTACAACAGACAGTGTAACCATTGAGCCCAGTTCAACCTTGACCAGAGGACCCAGGTGGCTTAGCCATGCAAAATATGGCTCATTTGTATCTACCTATTTTGTATTCACAGCTGATATATAGCTATTGAGAATATATGGTTATAAGGATATAATAGTTATAGGTAGAAATGGATGAGGTGTCTTTAAATAGGAGATTAGCTTTGATAGTCGCTTTCCCTTTTTCCTTTAAGATCAGGTTTTTACAAGACTATTGTAGTCATTGGGCTGATATTGAAGAAAGCACAAAGGGGAGCATGAGATGAGAAGAATGAGGGAATAGCTCTAAAGCAGTAAAATGAGGAAAGGTAAAAATATTCTGAAATGACTGGGACAATTATTTGCATCTTGTTTATCATCAGTGAGAGCTATAAGCAAAATCCAGACTGCAGAAATTGGAGAAAACAGAATTTTGTCTCTGATGTATTTGGACCAGAATTTCATTTGACCAGACCAATATCTGGAGGAAGAACCTTGAATCTTATCAACATAAGAGCTAGTTATTTGCCCCATTGACATTTTCAAATTCAGTTACTGCTTTTTCTTATGCCAACAATATTCACATATCTGCTTGTAATTAATCTTGCCCAGGGAGAGAAATTAAGGATTCTATCATGATGGGGATATGGCCTGGAACAAAGAGGTATCAACCCCTAGGAAAACGGAATGAAGATGCAACAAGAATAGAAACTTGTTGGTACCAGAAGGAGGGAGAACCTGGAAGGGTGAGGGAACTGCCGAATTCCAAATTACATGTTCTCAGCTGCAGAAAGGTGGTTTTTTTTGGTTTGGTTTTTTTTTTTTTCAGAAGTCCTCCTAGCTGTGGACAGCAACTTCAGAGCCAGGAAAGCTGGCAGATAAGAAGGTTAGAATCTGCAGGTGTAATGAGTGCATCTCCAGATATTAACATAGGGAAAGGGAAAAGGGAGAAAAAGAGGAAAAAAGGGTGAAAAAGAAAAAAGGAAAAAAGGAAAAAAGGAAAAAGGAAAATGAAAAAATAAATAAAAGGAAAATGAAAAAAAAAAGAAAATAGATAAAAGAAAAAAGAAAAAGAAAAAGAGAAAAAAGTGTTTCACCTTACTGCAAAACTATTTTAGTCTCCTATTAAAAAGAAAAAAGAAATATCCTAAAAGAATTAGACTTCCAGAGTGGGGAGTAGTGGCAGCTTTCATGTTAAAGAGTCCATGACATATGAAGAGAGGTAACCAAAGTTTTATGCACTAAGCGTGAAATAGGAAACGCAGTGCTCACAGTCACTGGTTAAGATCCTCTTATCTCACTGGAAAGAAACTGAACTTTATATGTTTCTGTTGCTGGCAAGGCAGCCTGCTATGGTTATCAGAAATACAGAGGAAAGTCTAGTTAGAGATTTTCTTTCTCCCCTTTGGCTTCTATGCAACAACTGTAGCTGATTAATCCAAGTCTACAGAAAAGTCAGCCAGTAGCGTAGATTAAACGAGAGGATTTTGTTGTTGTTTAGCCCTCTGCCTCCTCCCTCTTTATGCAGTTCTGGTATTGCAGAAATGACGGATGCTGATTCATTTTCTTGTTACTATACATCACAGATCTATGCAGCTGTGGTCACTGCAAAGTTAAGCACGCTATTTTGCAGAGATAGAAATATATTAAATCAATCTAGCTACAGGTTGCTTTTGTTTTTACAAAAGACGAACCGATAGCACTTTTAAGAAGAGATCAAACTTCACCCTTTCTAAATGCTTTAACCACAGCCGACTCACTTAAAATTGGGGCAGGTTAAAGGAGCAAATGGATCACAATTTCAAGATGGCCTTTGTCTTAGCCTTCTTGGAAACCCCTGGTAAACCTGTTCTCTTCCCTGTGGCAAGGTCACGACAAGCTTGTTTCTCTTTCTTCCAGTAAGCTTGTTTCAAACTTATTTTTATCTTTGCTTTAAGCTTGTAATCCTCCTTTCCCTTCTCATCTTGAATCAGACCTAAGTCCTCAGATACAGTGGAACCAAACTTTCAATGTTTGAATGCCCCTCTGCAATCCTTTACAAAGGGTTTGTCTTTACAATTAAAGTCAGACAAGTTAGAAAGCCGCAGAGCAGGCTTACCTCCAGATTTCGGTCTTTTAACAAGAGATTGAATCATATGAACCTTTTCAAATAATCCTTTGAATGCAATTCCTAAAACAGGCAGGCAAACTGCAAACTTCAGGTAAATCCAAACAACAAACAAGCTGACATCTAGACCAGCAGTGACCACTGCTAATTCAGGAAGCTCTTTGACCTTTTGGTTCAAAGTGCTACTGCTGCGCACTATCTTTTACAGCCGAAAGAGCACATGTTAGAACAAAGAGCAGAAGGAAGGCTTTTAATATGATCTAATACACCTGGGATGCAGGGTCCAGATGTAAGAATCTAACTGAGAGTAATAAAAGGGGAATGAAACGGCTAAATTAGTAGCAAATTTGTGAACAAAAACGTTGCTGGGGAAAAAAAAAAAAGTAGTCAAGCCAACAGGCTGACCAAGAAGATTTAAAGATAACATTGAAGTGCAGAAATTCTGGCATCACTCCTCTAGTTTAGGTCTTTCTTCATTCCATAAGTAATCAATTAGACACTTGTTCCAGCCTCTGAGAACAACATCAACACCACAAAAAATGAGTCTGAGTATGATGAAGGAGTCTGCTGATGGAATTTATAGACCTGATCTGTGCCACAATTCTAACAGAAGAGTAGTTAAAAAAAAAAAAAAAAAAAAAAGCAGCTCAGATTTCAGGAAGAGAAGAGAACAATTTTTTTCATGTCTGTCTTGATTTTTAATCTGGAGCTAGGTTATCATACATGGACGAAAGTGAAGAGTGAGGCACCCTTCTTCTCTTGTATAGGTCAGGACTCATGATCCCGTTGCCCAGTATTGCATGACAGAATGGAAGGCAACCAACTGAAGATTACCCTTTCCCCCTTCCACGGTGAGAGTTGAGGAGAGGCATGCTCAAACACATTGGGCTATGAGATGATGAATACTGTGCTGGCCAAAAGTTTTGGAATGGGTTACTTCCTCACCTTCTCCTCATCCCCATGTCTCCCTCCAGCCGCCAATCAGATTGGGAAATTTTCTTTAATTGTAGTTACAATTAACAAGTAAAATTGCCTTATGATGCATTCAAGCAGAGCAGACTATGTTTTCACAATTTATAGATAAGACGTTTTGTCAAAACACTGCAGTATCCTGTGGAATAGCACAAGACTATGCACTGTTCACAGTGAAGAGAATTTCACATTTCTTATCTGTGGAAAGGGACTGGAAAGGACCCAAGACTGAGAGAGAATTTTGTTCAGTTTACCAGAGACGTTAGCAGTTTCGTGAAGCTGAGCAATATCTACATATCAAAAGAACACCCTTCTCACATGGAAACACAGCTTTGCTTTAAAAGAAAAACAACAAAAAACCAAAACCAAACCAAAACAAAAAACACATAAAAAAAAACCCCAAACCCACACAAGAAAATACCCCCAACATATATTTGCATAATGGAAGCCTGAAGACCATACCCCAAAAGAAGTAATTGCAGAAGTGCATGAGATTAATTTAACCTGACCAAATTGTTCCTGTGTATTTATTGAACTTGCACAAAAAATCAAGAATATTTTTTTCACATATGGCTGATGTGGGGATGCAGTTTACCTCTGTAAATGACACAACTACTAGTAGATCTTCTTCTGTTCATACAGCTTGATGTAAGAACTATTAGACTATGTTATTTTAATGTAAAAATGTGCTGGAAAAGTATGGACATTTTTCATCATTTTAAATTACATTTTAAATTGGCTTCAGTGGTTTTATGCTTCATAGCATCCTGAAGAACTTTATTAGTGCTCAGCAAGTTCACACTGTTATCTCTTAGTGTTGTATTTCTATAAGAAATACAAGAGATCTAGAAATCTCAGCATGTGGTTGTTGAGGCCAGAAAGTTCTCCTTTCATGGACTGACAAGAGACGTTGCTTGCTTGATGTTTATACTGACTGTGGAGCTTTGTGAATTATATTTATTTAATTGATTTCTTTTTTTGTTTGTTTGATTTCTGAGACACTTTAGCATCCAGCATTGCTGCTCTTTTACACCACTGAGAGCTTTTTATTGTCTACATCCCACATCACCTCTTCTTTTTAGAGGGTTTTTAGCTTTGTTTTGCTTTAAAGTTGGAAATTCTAACTATAAAGAATTAATAAAGAAACACATGTAGCCATTATTTTTTCACAGCTCTCTGATATTGAGAAACCATCAAGGTTACCTTCATTCTGAAACATATTTACCCATTTATATTTTAAAGAAAATGAAAACAGCGTTTAAAAAGTTCTTGTTCTTGGACCACTTTCGTTTAATTGGTCAATATGTTTTTAATGGCCTATATTATGTATATATGCTAAATTTCATGCCACCTTCTGACATAACTACCTAAGAAATGTCAGCTGTGATCCTGTCCTAAGAAAATACCAGATTTTTATTCTCGTTTTGATTTGTCGTTTTGTTTTGTTTCAACAGTAACTTTATGTATAAATTCACAGATCTCTGGTAACTTCTACTCACTGTGGACAGGACCTAAGCTCCTAAAGTCTGTAAATCTTGTACCCTGCAAAGCCCAGGGAAGGCTTTCTAATTACAACCTCTGGGTAGAAGAGGACTAAAAAGTAATAGGAATAGTGGTCCTATTGCTGCTGATGCTGACTAGGAGAGTTCCCAAGGCTCAGCGGGAGAAGGAGAAGGAAGGTAGTACTGCATGGAGAATTCTCCATAAAGCTGTGACTATAGCTGTGGCTGAGGCAACTTTTCCTGCAGCTCCCACTTTGGGACACTGACTGGGACAAGAAGTTACAGATGCAGTTTGGTGGGACTAAAGCTTTATTCCACACTTCACTGATTTTTGTGATTGGACCTTAATGTCTGCCAATTGCATTGAGTCCCTGTCTTGCCACTTGTCACAGTGTGCAGAGACAAGGCCATTTTTACTGAGTATGAGCAAGTGTTACAGGCTAGTGACACATGTGGCGTTATTGTGGTGGAAATTATAATTTTAATCAACGCTGTTCAGTGTTTGTGAAACTTTCTGAAATCTTGTTAGGATAAATATTATGCTGTCCTTATTTTGATGCTGGTTGGTTCCTTTGATTATAATTTTTCCCACAGGCGAGGTCACAGTACTCCTTTCTGTACTTTCCGATATCGAGTGACACCAGATTCCCACAACTTCCATTATTGTAGCAATAAAGCAAAGATTCCTATTGACTGTGATCATTTTATAAGTCAAGGATAGCTATTAGTTTTGCTAGCTACTGAGGTGTTTCCCACTAGAACACCTCGCTCTCAATTGCTTATAAGTTTTTCAAAATCCTAATCATTTTATTGAGAAAAATCACAAAAATAAGTGGGGTACGGAATAAAGCTACAGCCCCACCAAGCTGCATCTGTGACTGCTCGTCACAGAAGGAGGACCTGCTATCCCAGGCTGGCATCTCCACTGTTGCCATTTCAGCAACATCTCTCCTTATCTGTTTACTGTTAACAGTCAAAGGTAAATAGCTGATGTCATTTGTGAACTGAGTAAATCAGCATCTTTAAACACACTAATGTGGAGATAGAGGCAATCATCTCAGTTACCATTGGATTACATGATAGAATATTCTTCTATTCAGCAGAACAAACATGGTAATACTTCCTGGTTTTCAACTTGTTTTTGTGTTTGGGTCTGCTTTTTTTTTAATATATGGGAAACAGAACACAAAAAACTGTTACAAGCAGATGACCTCTTTTGTGTGTTTATATGCAAAGACGAAGTTGTTAATTGTATGTCACACATTTTTATTTTTCCAACAGACTTAGTGTAGGGGATGTAAGATGCTCTTGAGAGCAATTGCAGTTGTGTAGAAAGTTCATGTGCTGGGCGTGCCAGGGATCATGAAGGGGATGAGGGAAGGGATTGGACGAAGGCAAGGGAGACCCTCATAGCTGAAACGGTTGAGTGCTGACCTGGGAAACTGGGTTTTGTATCTGTCTTTGCCACAGCATTCCTATACGTTGCTAGGGAAGCTGCCTAAGCTACACTACTAACAATAATTGTATGATGTCCTGCATATATTTGAGATGTTGATTTGCAAATGTGATGGAAACTTAAAGTTGCAACTGGATTACTGGAGCTGTGCAAAAAAGATTAAGTTCTGTAAAATCTCTAAAATTCCTTCAAAACTCAGGGTCCAGTTTTCTTCACCTGGGCACTCAAAATTAGTAGACGTTTCTGATGTTAATTTTTTTTCATCTTTAACTTTTCATCTGTAAAAATAGAATAATGGAATATTGTCGTCACATGGTTTCCGTGGAAAGAAACCAGTGTTTCAGATATTTTGAGAGTGCATAACATCAGCAAGTACATAAGGAAATGAATACACCTGGCTTTACAGAAGGATTTGAAAAGTGCCAGTTTGTAAAATTTATTAAGACATGAGGCCACAAAGTAAATGAGGCACACCTCCTACAAAAGGCAAATAACTTGAACATGTAATTAAACCACACATTGTCATGCATATACCTCAATGAGTGACTTAACATTGCACAAGCAACCTTAATTCTGGCACGTTCTAACTCACCAGTTTTGAACTTTGTTTTCCAATAAGAGCTTATGTGTGAGGAAGTGTATGTGTAATATAGCATAGGCTGATCCTAATATAGATGCTCCTTTGGTTTAGATCATCACACTATATACTCGTCCCTGAAAGAGCATCGATAATTACGAACTAATCCTGCTTACTAAGTCTTGACACTTTCATAGTCTATATCACAAGAAGAATACATTTTAATTATTTGGTGTAGGAGTTTACATCTTTGGAACTAATAACTCTTCTTTGGAGCTCCAGAGGCTGTAGGCCATGTTTTGGCACTGATTTTTTCCCTAATGTAAAGTTACTTCTGTAACTGTCTCTGGATTTGCAAAGCTCATAGCATTTTTCTCTGGTCTTGAATATAGTACTGGATCTCTCTTGCAGGAATACAGTGCTATTCAGTGTATTCACCCCAAGGAAAGGGAAGGATTTTAAAGCGTCTGCTGATAACACTGTGTATTGAAAAATACCTTTTTCACATACATGCTAGCAGATATTAATTTACATTTGGTGTCATGATAAAGTTAGCTTTGCGGATCAGAAAGAAGGTATCCTGACAGAGCTTTTTTGCATCACTCGTTCCACATGAATGCAGCCGGGGTGGGGGAGTATTCGCATAATTATGCTTCTCTAATACGGAGGCCTCTGGCTCCCTCGTGGTTTCCAGCAGAAGCCATTGCTTTCTGAAGAGCCACTGCTACTTGAGAGCAAAGCTCCCTTTGCTTCCAGACCTCTCTGTTGCCATGGGCTTTTACCCAAAGCTGGTTAATACCACAGCCCCAGCTCCAGTGATGGGAAGTTAGACTTCCTTGAGCATCCAGACCAGCAGCGGTTTTCTTTGCAGCGCTACTACTATCATTAAGGGACCTAGAAGTCCTCAAATGGCTTCTGTATACCGTCAGTAACATCAGATTATTGCTAGAAAATCAAAAGCATATGAGAGAGACACAACTGTAAGATTTGACCTCTTCCCAAAGTACAGAAAACAAACAAAACCAAACAAAAGAGAGAGCAGTGAATATGACTCTTTGGGGAAATGAGCATGTAAACTTGCCTTTTAACTTCAACAATATTTTTTAAGGAGAAAGGGACATTTTGTCTTCAGAGCAAATCCTGTAACCTTCATTTAACCAGTAAAAAATGACTGAGGTGGGCAAGATTATGAAGGTGAAGTTCTGACAGATATTCTTCCATCCCTGCTAGGACAAAGGTTATGCTCTCGTCTTTTGTGTTTCCTGCCATTTTCTTCCAGGCAGCTGAACCATTCCTTCTGAAAGGTCTCTTTGGTCTGGGGCCCCTAAAAGCTCATATAATATCTTCAGCAGGTTTGTGTTTCTTGTCTCTCTCTCTCTCTCTCTTTTTTTTTTTTTCCCTTTCGTTTCTCCCACTGAAACCCATTTTGAGCTTCTTTAAGGGCTTGAGGTGTGTAAGCTCATAAAATTGTGGCAGCAGCAACAGCCTTGAAGAGGATACAATAACCGCTGTACATCTGCTACGATGTTCTTAAGTATTTGCGGCATGCTGGCTTAAGCCTGTCAGTTTTTGTAAGGGCTACCTGTTACAATGCACCTAATTAGCTTACTGGCTATTTGGAGACAGCTCTACTGGTTTTTCTATCATCCAGTCTTTATTAAGTGAGCTGTTGCTGAGACGAATAGGTTCTTTATAATGATGAGGTCCTTTTTACGCTTATTAGTCCTTAAAGCAAACCTCTTCTTATGGAACAAAGTTCTCTCTCTCTCCCCCCCCCTCTCTTTCCCCCTCTCTCTCATTTTTTTTCTTAAGACTTACAGTGGAAGAAGTAAAGCAGCTTTTTTCTGCTGAAGTATTTTATTAAAAGTTTTAGTGGCTGCACTAAGAGCAAGGTGCCTGTGCCTTTAATCATTTTCATCTTTAAAACAGAACCTTATATTTTCACATCTTCAGCTGTCCCAGAGGGCAGCTAGGCCATCTTTAACAACATTAATTTCTCTTTATGACAGGACTAGTGCTGCCCCAGGTCTTCAGAACTGCCTAAAATGTCTGGAAAAGTAGATAATGAAGAGGATATTAGAATTGTAAACAAGAACAATTTGGTAATAAAAACCATATATTTTCTCCATAGGACTTTGGGCTTAATATTGCAGCAGCAAAAGTGTCACGAGTCGTAATTTGTTGATGGCCACTGTACATTAGTTACTGTAGGAGCATGTGCATAAAGGGCAAGAACTATTGGCTTTGCATTAAAGAACATCTAAGATGGGTAATACTAATTTACTTGTTTTGATTAATCTCTTTTGTTTGCTTTTATCGCAGTATAATCCTATAAAAAAAAAAACACCTCACATGTTCTGCATTGTAAATCCTGCGTCTGGTTAGGAAAGTCTGCCTTCTGTATCTGGAAACGCTGGGCAAACACCTCAGCCACGCTGTCCGCCTGAGCTGGAGCACCCCCCTGCCCCAAGAATCCACCTCGACTCCACGAGGCGCAGATTCCTGAATAGAGAGCCAATTGAAAGACCGAAATGCTGGTATCTTTTCTGGTAGGGTTATGTAGTTTACTGGCTGCACATCCCTGCCTCTGCCTACCCATACATCCTTTATTGCTGACAAGGTTTATGAGTGTAATATGATGGAGTAAGAAACGGTAGATTTTTCCCAAGAAGCCGAGCACAGCTCTTTGTCCGCAGAGAATGTGGGAGGGAAGTATAAAATGGTAAGCATTGTAGTCTGCAGATGTCATAAACAGGGCTATCTTTTCATCTTAAGGTGCACAGCCACTGAGAAAGTTCATGCTATACTTAACCTTTGGCCCTCTGCTGATCTTTTGTTGCTCTGCATTAGTGTGCTGAAATCTGAAAACATAATCCTTACAGTACCTACCACCTTTCTTTCAGTAGTACGGTTTTCCTTCCTAATTTGCATCTGCTGCTGTGAGCAGCCCGAACAGTCCAGCTTCTTCCCCCCAGTCATCAGATTTTAGACTTACTGGACAAAGCAAAACCAAAAAAAAAAAAAAAAATACAAAAAAAAACAAAAACAAAAAAAAAAAACAAAAAAAAGGACAAACAAAAACAAAACCAAAATTCCCAGACCGCATTGACATATTTCATATTAGTTGACAGCAATATCGTATGTTTCCTGTTAGAAAGTTATGGGCTTAATCAGTCGTCTTGTTTACTCAGGGTATGCAGTATTTCAGCACTAAATGTTTTAAGCTAATTGGTCCAATACTAAAGTATCACATTATGCACNGAATCGGTCCCGAGGCTAATGAGCTGCCTGTGCTCGCAGTTTGCTTCATTGTTTTTAGTGGAGTTTCAGATGAGGGCATATCACTTTAAGGCTCGGTGGTGATAGCGGGATCATTCCCCAGACAGGGCTCACTCAGCCTTGATACGAACTGAAAGGCTAAAATGAGCACTCTTCTATTATTTAGGCACCTGTCCAGAGGTTGGAAGAAATCCTACTTGTGCGGATTTAGCTAAAGAAAGCAGAGATAACCACCTTGCCTTCTGCGTCTAATAAGATGTGAAAGGGGAGAAATAATGAGTATTACACTGTATTTCTCATGTAAAAGGCTGAGAAACAATACTCTCTGAACACTGGCAGCGATTCCAGTCATTTTCAAATGAAAAGGACTATTTGTTTCCAAATTACACCAGCCACTGGTATGCATACATATACGGCTCCAAAATCCTCATTTTGCGAAGTAAAATTACCTTTCAGTAATTTAGTCACTGCAGGCTTTCCCCTGCTGACTGGTCAGGAGCTATCAGATAGCTTGCAGCTGCAGGCTGAAACGGGACCATTTTTTTTCAGGACAGGCAGTTAGTTAGTAGAGCCATCAGTGTGGCATCTGTCATCCCGCTAGGCCCAAATTGTTTTCTATGATGGATGTCACAGTCTGTATGATCAAAATAGGAGCCCTGCTGCTTTTAATTGCAAAATCGGAGTACTTGCACATTTGTTATTATGCTGAGGTTATTACCTCACACAAAATGAATTAACAGGTGAAAATAATTGATGAGAGGAGTCTTGGGATTTTTAGCCTCTTCAAAGAGACTTTGTAATTATGGCATAATGAATGTTCTGAGACATATCTGTGGGGGGCAGCATGAGACCACCAAAGATCTCTTTAGATTGATGATAAATTCACTGAAATCTACTGTAATACTGCTTAAATTTACTTAGCAATTAGTTTAATAGGCCTACATGATTCATGATAACGTAGTGAGAATTTTTAAATAAGTTTGTTCCATCCATTTATAAATTAAGCCGCTTACCTCAGCTTTCTTCCCAAGGTGATGGAATATGTTAACTAATCAGACTTTCTGAAACAAAGATGATGTTGGGCAGGGATTTTGGTTACTGGAATACATTTCTATTTAAATACTTCGCTGCTTTCATCTTGCACGATGCGAATTTCCCACCCCCACGCCACCACCACCCCTTCAACTCCTCTCATCGAATTTTGTCCAAATATAGTATTGATAGTCCTTTAGCACAAGGAGACTGTGCAGTTGTCTTGCGAAGTAAATCGTTCGAGCGTTTTGTAATCTGAAGTAATTGTTCCTGGCTTTCTGACCACTATTCCATTCAGACTTGGTCATGTTTCAAATCCATTCAGCCCCTGCGTACAGCCAGACTGATGCACTCCAGTCCGTCTCTCCTCTCCCTCCGACACCCTTTGGTTGCACGAGGTGTCTGCAGCGCAGCGCGCTGCCTCACCCGGCTGTCCTGCTGCGGCTGAGGGGGAGAGGCGCTTTTATTTTATTTTGGAATGTTGAATTCCCGTATTCAACAAGCAGGGCTGGCTCACTGAGGAGCAGGAATGCAGATGCCCATTCAATTAAGCACATAAGCAGATTTTAAAGATCAGATTTTAAAAGTGCCAAAAAGTAAAAATCCTCTGATTAATTCAATAACTAGTAAATAATTCACTGCATAAAACTCACAGGGGAAAGCCTCCACATGGTGTATGAGCAAAGTTCATCCTTTTTCTGTTGCGCATTACGTTATTGACATACCAGATACA
Organism: Anarhynchus alexandrinus; assembly: GCA_008711295.1. Lineage (NCBI taxonomy): Eukaryota > Metazoa > Chordata > Aves > Charadriiformes > Charadriidae > Anarhynchus > Anarhynchus alexandrinus. Next base: position 2,753,432 of record VUYV01000050.1, on the reverse strand, counting down.
TTCAAACACCTCAAGGTTACTCATTAATTTGCGAGAGTTGAAATCTAATTTAATTCCAGCTACTACTGACATCCTGAAGATTCTACAATAGAGTTTGTAACAGATCTGCCTTCAGTTCAGACCGTGGGCTAAGGGAAATACGCGACAGAGGAAGGGAGAAGTTGTTACTAATTAGAAAATAACGAAAAGAAACCTATCTTGGGAACTTGGCTGATAGGTCACATGGGGCTTTTCACTAATTTACGATACTTCCATAACCTCTCTCCACACCCGTGATACATTATTTATTATCATCCCAGGTATCAGGCACACAAAGATTTGGTAAGATTAGATGTAGACAGATATGCACACAATTTACTTTCCTCACAAGACAATGACACTTTGTTTTGTGAGAATTCCATTTATTCTTGGGAGAATTTTTAACAGCAGCTTTGAACGGTTTTCTAAATAATACACACATCACCCCAGTGAGCTAAAATGACACGTATCATTGGGACACGCAGTTGATGTTCAGTTAATTCCTTTTAAATTCCGATTCCCTTCCCTCACGCACGCACCATTTAAAAAAAAATAAAATCTTTGTAGTTTCTTCTTTATTTTATTGTAGCTACATTTTACATCAGTAGTTTTGTCTCTTTTTCTACATCGTGCATTCTTTTCAGATTTGCTGTCAATGTTTGGTATTTAAAAGTATATAGTATCAAAGGGTCTCAGGAAAATGAAAAGAAAATGCCTAGCAAGAAAATATAATAAATGCAAGACAAGTAGTGGATTGCCCCACATGTGAAGCGGACTGTGGTAACTCATATCAGGCTTCCTGTCACTTGCTGAGACATTTTTCATAAACCCTCACACGCTTGCATTTATCTTCAGTATAAACCCCAAGATGAATTCTCCAAAGACATTAACAATAGATAAATGCTTATTAAACAAAACAGTCTATTCAAGAATAAGTATAGCATCTGTATTAGACGCAGTGAGATGTTTATAAAATTGAATATACATTATGTCTTTTGGTTTGATGCTATATGCTGTTCTATGAACATTTTTTCAGCGTTTGGTTATAATCTTAATAAACATGAAATAAAAGACCACCAGAAGCTCTAGTTTAAATGATAACACTTCTGGTGCCAGTTTGATTCATAATATATCGGTGGATTCTCTGGACAACTTATAATATAGTAGCATTAAAATTAGGGAGAAACAGGGCCAAGGGAAGATGACTCTGGATATATTTCATGTCGGTGGACACTGCAATATTGTTATGGAAGTCCTTTTGTTAAAAGCATTTCAGAATCCAACTCATAACTTAACTTAAGAACAGTAGAATGCACCACTTTTGTCCCTGGGGAATTCTGAAAAAAACAAGTCTCCTACAAAAAAGAACAGTAAAACCCGCACAAAAGCACAAAGAAACAAAACAAAACAAAAAACCAGCAGAACCGTACATGCTTTATGATAGCTTTAAGACAAATGATACACAAAAATATGCGGCATAATTGACTGCAAAAGCAAATACCAGTTGTCTCTTTCTTTTGAATGCAGTGCGCGAGTGCAAATGTTTATATGGTGCCCAGTGACTACAAACAGTTCCAAATAGAGTGTTGTTTTTCTAAATCTGGTTTTATAGCTACACATTTGATGTGTTGTTTAACTATCATGGAATGTAAGATGGACAGAATAAAAATAGCCGCATTATTCATGGATCACTATAAAATATTGGGGAGGTTATGGTTTGTGAATTACTCGCATCAGCAGGCAAATCCAAATCCTACAATTACTATCTAAAATTGCAAGGTTAATATGTAATGAGGTTGCAAATTAATCTCATGGATGATGTAAGAATGTTAGCATTACATGTAACCTTGGTCCTGATAGCCCTTTCATTCAGTAATTAAACTGAATTTGACTCTGGGTCTGTTTTCTTTAGATGGCCCCTGTTCCTGAGTAATACCCCATAGGAGCCCCACACTTCTGATGTATTACATTAATATATCATCAGAAGCAGTTGTCATTCCAATGATATATTAGTGTAATACACGAGAATGAGGCTCACTGATGATGTATTTAGTCCTTACAATATGGCATTGTCCAGGGAAGCAAGGGTCCAATAAGAGATTCATTACAATTACAGTATGAAGTCAGCTAATGCACTGCAGGTTGGGAGATGCATTTCTGGTACCAGGTAGGTAATTTGGATGCTAAATCCCATGTCTTGTCATTGTTTCTGGTGCTGCAGACTACAAAATTTGTGACTGCAGTTGAAAATAATTCCAAAAAATGGACCAAGCCTTCTCCTATCTCTGTTTACATCTCTCTTTTTCAGCTGTGCTGCTCTTTGTGAGCTATGTATAAATTGTAGGCTATTGTTTTTCTCTCGCTCTTGGTGTATTTCTCTGTTCTGAAAATGTATGCATCCTAGAGCTGGGACCTACGTTTCATGTATTACTGGAAAACATTTCTCACTTCCTGGAATCTCCCATAAGCAAATATTAATTAAGAATAATGATAAGATCTGCATCCTGTCTTTGGTGCTGGCTTGATAGCTTGTCATCAGAGCTTTCATAGCTGCTGAAGCTGTCCTTCCCCAGTAAGAGATATCACTGTGAGTCAGTGATACTGCTGAAATAACAAGTTACCTTTCTCACTTTTTACCTTAGCGAAGGCTGCTGGTGAATGCTTATTTCCTCTCCTATAAGAAGTGGTCATTGTTGCCAGAGCTACCAAACAAGGAAGATTTGAAGAAAACCATTTCGTTTAAGGGTTACTAATACATTTTCTGCTAATAGACCTTGCAAAACATACTCTAAATGTAGACGAATTAGAGACTTGTATTCGGCGCACTCTATCTACCCCCTGCTGCTCTTTCTGAGAGGACAAGAAAGAGGAAGAGGCAAAAACCGAGACTTTCAAATGTTTATAATACAGGGCTAAAAGAAAGAGGATTTTTTTATGCATTGGGAAAGCAGTTACTGCTTATTCTCCTACAGCCTTTGATTGCATCGTAAATAAAACGGTAGTGCGAGTCATCCCGGACATATGATGTATTAAGATACTGGCTGGAAGGCCAGTTGAGAAGTTAAAATTATGGTAGCAGACCCTGAGGTTGGTGGTGGCTGGACACTGAATGAAGTGATATGCTCATTTATTGAGGAGGAAAGGAAAACGTGCAGCAGTTTTATAGCATCTTCTGGCCAAAGCATCCTGCTGAAACCATTCATGTCTTGAAGAAGATTCTTGTCCTACGATGATTAGCTTGGGCAGAGTAAAGAAAAACAAAAAAAGAACAAAACAAAGAAGAGACAGAAAGATATTGAAATATAAAGTATCCTGATGAACTTCAGTTGGTAACAACCTCTGGACCAGGAAACCTGATTTCACCTCTGCAAAAGGAAAGGCAAAAGAAGATGAATGTGGTGGGTAATGGAAATGATACATGACAATACAGTGAAGAAGGGTGCAAGTATCATCAGCGGGTCTGCAGCGATTCATGTATATGAGGATAACCCTTCCGCATATCTTTTGGACATATGTCTGGAATTTTAAATGAGTTTACATGATTGCTAACAATTTGTAGAGCAATGGTAACTATAGCTTCAACATGGACTACCAACCTGTGTCCCCTGTATGCCAGTCCCCCCACTGCTAATGCTGTTTCTGCTGATGTTGATCAGATGAAAAGCAATAAAGCTATACCTCTAGCGGAGTCATTGTGATGGCCCTGATCGCTGAGTTGTGGGTTGTGTGCTGCCAGATAATGCCCACCTATGTGTTCGTGCTGTGTTTCTGGGTATGGAGTTCAGGATTTTCTCCAAATCAATTTCTCTTTACTTAGGGATTATATCCACACCTGGATTTGGCCTCAGACATGAGAAGTTCCCTGGCTACCCTAGAGTTTTAACACCTCTCAGACAAAGGTTTCAAAGCCCATGAAAAGCTTAAAGGCCAGGCAGTCTGTCACCTTGCAAGGCAAGAAGAAAGCTAGAATAGGAGCCTTTGGCCTCTTAGGTCTCTCTTCACCTGCTCTCTTGCTGGTGGCTGGCACAGCCGCAGTCTTTTTCCTGAGACTTACGGCGCTCACTCTGTTGCCACCTCCATGGGGCGAACAGGAGCTGGTGGAAAGCAGCTAATCTAAACCATCTGATCTGAACCAGGTAATCTAAGTGTGGTAACCACGCTTGCCCCGGCGCAGCCTGCGTGCCCTCCGTGCAGCGCCGTGTCTGTCTGCGAGGCATGCTGACTGCCACTGCTGCTGGCGCTTCCGAATGCAAGAATAAGTCTTGAATGCCCAACGCATTACTTCGTAACGTGTACCTCTAACTTTTCTTCAATCTGTTTGACTGGGGAAACCGAGGCATGGAGCTACAAAGTGATTTGCCGGAGTTGCTACTCTCTTCTTCTAACTTTCTGCCTCAGAAATACATATACCTTTATTTAACACCTTAGTTTACCTTAGGTAATTTTTCACTAATATCCCCTTCTATTTCACACTCTGCAGCTTTGTTAAGGTCTGCCTTTGCTAGATCATTCACATGAATAACTTCCTGAGAATGCTTTAGCATTAACTCTTTTTATTTATAAGGACCTATTCCACAACCTAATAGAAAGAATGCATTAAATCTGTTTTAAGTTGTCTTAGAGTTTCTTTTTAAAAAATCTGAGGATCCTTGTATCTCCTACATTTATTAAGATTGATCATGATTGCATATAAATGTCCAATTTAGCAAGACATTATACCCAATGTCCTTGAATTTTCCAAAATATTATCCTCATTTCAAGCAGCATTTTTCTTAGACTTGCTATTAAGTAGTCTAATTCTTATCTACATATGCTATCAACAGAAACATGAAGTATTAGACTCAAGTTCCCTGTATTTTGGCTGTATAAAGCTATTATCTAGATGCATGTGTGCCTAAAACAATCTAGTAAAAAAAGGAAAAAGAGGAAAAGAAAAAACCATATTTCAATGTCATTGTAAAAGCAGAGGAAAGGCAAATCATAATTAGCATTTAATGCTCCAATGTAGTGGACCAATTAGACTTTGAGTATTATATTAAATGTGTCTTTCAAACTAGATAAAAATGTGGGTTTTTTTCATGCATAGCTATTGCATAAACCTCTTGCTTTTGCCTCAAATGTGTTTTCATATAAACAGACTTAATTAATTGTCTAGAGAATTAAATAGTCTTTATATAGCAAATGTACCGTGCCAATTAAATACAATGTTGATTATATATTTCTCAATTATTACAGTGTTTATACTAAATTAATCAACAATATCTACACTACCTAAGGTAAAGTTTCCTAAGAAGGATTCTTCTGTCTTTGTTTGCCAGTTACTTTGCACGGGTAGAGCCTAGTGCTGACCAAATCTAAATGGTGCTTTTGTCAACAAAGAATAAGAAAAGAAGAAAAGGTTAAACGAGCACTAGGGGGTGGGGAAGAAGAGTAAGAAGGTACAATGTCACCTCCATGCTGTGACAGCCATGAATCAATTATTCACGTAGCAATTGGTAATATTTCTGAAATGCTGCAGACAAGCAAGAAAATGTAAAAAGCATTTTCCTGGAGACTTCACGATTTTAACAGGTAAAAGCTACAAACAAAAACTGAATGGGGCAAAGTATTTGTGTGGGGGAATATGCTGAAGAGATCAACAATAGTAGAGGGATATATTATTATGGAAAATACATTCAGAAAGCTGGCGACGGAAAAAGAAAGAGTATACAGGATGAAAGGGGGAAAGTGCTGGGCTCAGCTAGTTATAGTGAGATTAATGTGATTTTTAAAAAAAACACAACTCATTACAATATCTAACAATGCCAACATGTATTGATTTCAAATTTATTTCCTGTACCAACACTGGTAGCATAACACACAGGGAAAAAGAAGGGAGACAGAGATCTGCAGAAATGCTTAACATCATGGTAAATGGAAGGAGAGCGACTGTCACAAAAGGAAAATGAATTCTGACCATTACTCGAGTTTTGTGCTCTCTACATTAGACCTTGCTGTAGGTACGATTTCAGAGTAGCATAGGCCTTACTCAAAATCATATTTTCTTAAGACAAACAAGAACGTGAAATTTAGTTCCCCTGATAACAATGTATAGAATGCACGTTAGAGCAAAATGTATTCAATCCTGACCTTAAAATAGTATTTCTGCTTCCAGTGGTAGGTTTTCTTTAGGCTCAGAGATGTATAAGGATTCTAAGCAATGCACATTTTCTCCAAGGCGGTGCAAAATCCCAGCTCAACCATATGATATTTTATTCAATTAGAAAATAACAAACTAAAGGCTGGGGTGAATCAGAGGAAAAAAATGCCATATGGTATGTTTTTCTCCTCTTAATTTGCAGACAAGTGACTGTAAGATGAAAGGAGAAATCACAGAAACACAGGCAAAATTTCAGCCAGAGCAGTCAGTCTCTACACTAAAATAGAAGGGGTCCAATCTTTCTTTCACGGGATTATAAATGGTTTGTATGGGCTGTAATGAGAGACCCTTCGAAGGAAGAGCAGGGCCCCAAACTTTTTATTTTTAACTACTTAACCATCTGACTTTTTACTCTCTAATTTTCCGTGCTCCCTCAGATCTTTGTGCGACTCCCCGGTTTGTCATGCATTCCAAGCCACAGGATGTGTCAGCTTAGTGATATTCATTAGCTGGTCTGTGCGCCTCCCCGCTCCTGCAGCCTCCCTCTTCCCAGCTCTGATTTCCCTCTTTCTCACAGAGGAAATGTCCCCTTTTCACCACTGCTTTTTTTCTCCCTCTCTTTTCCGGTTGTCCGATCTCTTCCCTGAGAACGACTCTTTCTTTTACTTTTGCACACTCGGGCTTGTTTCCTCCTACCCTTTACTCCCCATTAGAAGCCTTCACCTTCACACGCACAAAACCCAAATTGCACACTGTGGTACAAATGAAATCCCCAAATTATCAAGTGCAAAATTAGCATTAAAAATCATAAGACAACAAACAATAGGGCTTTTTATGTGGTTTTTGTAATTGCGTGAAACTAGTTACTTTGGCAATTATTGTTTGTGCCTCATTAGCATGCAAAATGGTTTTTTAGACTAACCCGCACACAAAAGAAACCATTTGTGATGAGAACTGTGCTTTGTTTAATGTTAGACACCATTGTATTTGCTTTCCTAATATAACAGTTCTAATTAGTACCTAGCACTCATCCTGAGTTTTTCAGCTTGAAAACGCCGAAGGTGACAATTGAGTCACAATTCCATGGCACTCTTTGTCAGTACCTGTCAAAATATAGCTGAGTCTTTAGGAGTTGTGATCTAAATACTAAAAAAAGTTAATAGTCCAGAAAGAATCTCTCTCTAGGTAATTTAAAAAAAAATAAAATTTGCAGATTAACCTCTGGTTAAAAACATAACATTATTAGTACCTCATGGTTAAATGTATCCTTGGCAAGACTGTCATCTGTCCGCTACTGACCTTGCATTGTTTTTGTCATCTGACCTTTATCTGTTCACCTGATTCTTTAAGTTTCAGTGATTCATTGGAACAGCATGGGTGGATTAGTGACAAAACTTGAAATCAGTTCATTACTATATGCAAACTTTTCAAAGGTGATTGCTCACTTGCCTTTGAAGAGTAATATTTTTTTTAAAAAAAAATCTCATTCCAGAATTGGAATGATCATGACTCCATTTCACTTATGTTTTCTGACCTTAGCTTAAATCCTTCACAGAGCAGCTAGATGTAGCGGTAGGGGAAACGTGAAGACTCCTGCTGAGGGGTTGTCTCCAGCTTCATGTTTGTGTATGAATAAGTCAAGAAAGAGCCAGTCCAGTGACACTTTGTCAGTGTTGCTTTGTAATTATCACAGTATGAAGTGATAATGTTGTGTGTTTTCTTTTCAATAATAGGTATTTATAAAGAACTTTGCCATTCACAGGCTTGGCCTGTGTTTTGGCTCATAAACACCAGACTTTCATATACTCTAGTTTGCTTAGACCCACTGAGAAGCTGACTATCAAAAGCAAAATTACCCACTTGGTCCCCATAATTCAAAACTTCCCTCTCAACTGGCCTCTTTCTAGCTCATTAACTTCCAAGGAACTACATTTTTGGTGTGTTTTATTCTATCCTGGTTTGAAAGGATTGAATGCAAGGAGCTCTGAACTCTTTCTTTGCTGGCACCTAGTCTTGATGATGCAGCACTGAAATAAGCTGGTATGTCTGCTAACTTCGGTAAATACAAAACAGCCGTCAGTTATTCTGTGCCTCAGCGCCCGTTCTGAACATGGAGAAGACAACTTCACTGGCTGGACTCATTCAGCAATGGCCCTGGCTTCAGAGGTGATGTGGCCACTACATGCACAAAATGTATTAATTCACGTTGCCCTTATCTCTCACTGTGGATCTTCAGTTACAAACTAAAGTTGTTTATGCCATCAGGATTTGCCCAATGGAAGCTGTATTTTCACAAAAATAAGCCAGCTGAAGAGAGAGCAGCTGGATCAGGGATGGAGGTGGAGGGAAAGGTGGATCTGGTCACTGGTCACAGGTTCTGTAGCTTCCCCCTCCACTGTGTCCTCTTGTCACTACTCCAGGAAGAGGATTATCCTGTCCTTTCTCATGGTGCTGCATGTTGAAACATCTGCCTGATACAGTGCCTGCATGCCAAGCTTTGCAACTGTGCTTATCCTTTTTAGCTGAGTGGATGCACACGCAAAACATGAGAATTTGGAAGTTGGTTCTCATTCTCTACCTATGAAATTATATTGCCATATGATAAGCAATAGCTTATTCAGTGCTCTATATGTTATTACTTTGATTTTTACATGGATAAACCATATACTTGTATGGCAATTTTGTCAAAACAAATAACATTTCATCAGCAAGTGGTAGCATAAATAAGAATTGAGGACAAACAGAGAAAATTACAAAGAGGCAGAAACTGAACTAAGCCATTGGCTTCCAAAGCAGGCTTGATTTTTGTTCTCCATGGTCCGGTTATGAGGTCTTCAAAGGTATTTATGTGACTGGCTGTCTCTACCTACAAGCGTTCCAAAGCTTCTCCTAGCTGGCTTGAAACCTAGTTTAAGATAAAATCCAGGAGACTCCAAACCCAAATATTTCTTTTGAGAACATCCTTTGCAACTAAGGCCTAATTCTGCACGTCTATGCATTACGCAGCCTGCACAAAAAGACATGGAGTCATGTGCATAAGGTTCACAGCTAAGGCACAGAAAACTGGCTCCATATTTTTCATGTTCTAGCAGGTGCAGGGATTTCATTGCAAATAAATGTCTCAGTTACACATTCTGAGAGATTTTTCAGTCTCTTCTAAAATGTTGCTCTACTTCGTGTAATTCAATAAACCACAAGATCATAGTTAAATATTTTATCCATAAAATAATCCATAAAATAATTAATCCATAAAATAATAGAATTAATAAAATAATGATATGAATGGAGTTTAGGCAAGTTTAGATGACACAATGAAGCATGCATAGGGCCAGGAGCATGATTCTACCTCCACTTGGTGCTCTGCAGAGAGACTACGTTGAGCCCCAGGAGTAATATAGCTACATTAGCGTTGCAGTGTGGCTTGAACTGAGTCCAGCTACTCAACTAATTAACTTAGGCCCCAGGGAGCAATGGTCAGTTGCCAAAGACATCTGGTTGCTTGAGAAAAAGATCCAACTACCAGACCACACCTCTGGAAAGTCGGGATTTTGTTTTACTGCTGCTGTACTTCTGTTTCTTCTAGAGGAGGAAAAGGACGTGAGGTGAATGGAGCAATAACTGTTGCAGAGAGGCCAAAATGGTGCTGCAGTAAACCTCCTCAAACTTCCCAGCAGCAGCCATCATCACCTGTCCTTTTCTTATTTTCTATATTTTCACCTCTCTCCCAAGAGTGTCAAGTTCTTAATAAGCTGTTATTAAACAGCTTCCTGTTTTAGTTCCTGTCTTCCCTCTTCCATTTTCTGTGATAAGATCATTTCCTGTTGGAAAGATAAAATACAGTGTTTCCTAAGGCACTGAGAAATCGACTGAGCTGGGCACCCCACCACTCTTGCCACCCTGATTTAAAGCTAGTGAGTTCTAGGCTCTAGAGGCCCTCTGTAAGTGTCTGCTTTCCTACCTCTGCACATAGGACTGCCCAAGTAACTCCTCTAATTAGTCAACCATTCTCTCCCGTCCATTAATATATGCCTTTCTGTCCCATCCTGTTCTGTTTGCAGAAGCAGATGCCTTCTACCTGCTTTACCATGGAAATCTCAGTGGAGTGATGTGAGAGCACAACTCTGAGGAAGTGGATCTTAAGACTAAGATCCTTAGCTCTTTCCTTCATCAGGACCAGTGCATGCTTCTTTCAGCTGTGCTGCTTGCAGAATCCAGATTAGATCAGGAATCCATGAACGACATTGTGCTGTGTGCTAGAAACGTTGTGATTACTTCTGTGCTAGTAAATGGACTTGGCCAGAGGTCACTCTCCGGCAGCAGGACCTAGAGCTTAAATCCATACAGTCAGGCTCTCTTGTCCCCAGGAAAGGGTGACTAGGTCCAAATGACCTGTTTGAAATGATCCTTTGCCCTGGCATTATCTGGAAGAGAGATGGTTAGCTGAGGCCAAAGATGATTGCAGGGACTGTGCTAGCAATTTAATTGTATGGATGATCATGTCTCAGTGATTGAGCCCACAGAATAGATGTAGGCTAGGGAGCTCCGTTTATCCCTGTAGAGAATGGGCTTAGTGACACAGTATTGCATGCATTGCAGCCTGGTTGTGAAGTTTAACTGATATTTATAAAATATGCCAAATCCTTGCATACAAAATGCTACATAAGTAATAAGTATTAATAAACGTGATTATATTAAACCAGGTCTGTTTTCAGTCATGTTTTAAAAGACCACAGTTGTAGCAGTAACCGAGCTTTCATATGAAAGATCAAACATTTTGCCTTCCATTGTAAGCCATTCTTTGTAAGCTTTTCCAATAAAAACAGCGGAATATCTCATACATATTGAAATTCAGCAACATTCTTAAAGACTAAGCGTTCATTTGCAAATGGCAAGCAACACTGAATTTCTCTTTACCAGACAATTTTTAGCATATATTTCAAGCTTATTTTTATCAATAAGTAACAAATTAGTAAGCTTAAAATTTACATTAAAACTAATGTAATTTGTATTTTGTACAACCACACATCAGGTGCATTTTAGCTTTAATCTAAACCTAAGTAAGCAAGGTTTTCTGCTTTGTTCAATTCTTTTTAAAGTTGAAGTATGTCACATCCTCAAGCCTAACTAGTTCTTAGCACTTAAAAAATGTTTTTCACAAATTATATTCAGTGAGAAGAGAGATATCACGGTTTAAGTGAAAGGTGGTTCTAAACCTCTGCAGCAGACTTTTTAGTTTCCAGTCCTTTATTAAGGGAAAAAACCAGGGGCTTTCAGGGGTGGGGTACTAGTGCTGACAATTCTCAAACTCTGACATAGGGCTTTGCCTCTCTTGGTGCCAATCTAAACTTAAAAGTGCTACTGACACAACTCTGACAGAGTGTGAAAAAAACTATAATTTCCTTAATTGACACAGCTATGATGTTTTCCTTGCGATATTACCTCTTATTCTTTTTGGGAACTGGTATAGCAGTAACTGCTAAAAAGGAATCTTTTGATTATAGAAAGTACCTCTCCATTCAAAGAATTTTCTAGTATAATTCACATAACAACCTCTTTTTAGTGTAGACCGGGCCTGGGGCTCTGGCTTTGTGTTATGGATAAATCTTCACAGGTAATATACAGGATTTTAACTCCAATACAGGGGTTGGCACTTACAGTGTGTAAAGTGGGATTTCTAACTCATCCTCAGTTCACTTCAAAACTCACTCCCTAAATGCGCTGTGTCCTCTTTCTCTCAAAACACAGCGACAAGCCTCATGACCCTGCACTGAATATGAGAGCCTGCATGAGGCACTCTTTGAAGAGCTGGTCATAGCTGCAATGGCAAAGGAAACCAAATCTATTTGCTAAGGAGAGGGCAGCAGGTTTTGTTTTACAGTTATGGTTCTGTATTTGAACATAAGGACTCTGGCAGAGAAAGACAGCAGAGCTAGTGGCTAAGAGCCTTGTGACTATGCATTACACGTTGTAACTCATGTAGGAACAAATCCTCAGCACCCTGGGTATGCTGATGGGTCCTTCCCAGTCGCTGGGATAAACTCATGCCTGACTGAAAACCCCTGACTTTCTGACTTTTTTCCATTTCATGTATGTGTTTGAGCCTTCAGAACTCTAGAGGGTTCCCAGAGCAGCCACATGGCCTGCTTTGTTGCTTGCTTTCTTCTTCCCCATGAAACTGTAAGCTGTTGCACATGGCTGTAGGGCTTTTCACCCTTCCTGGATGCCTTCTTATACATCCCAAACCCAGCTTTTCCATGTCTTTCTTCCCTCCCAGCCCTGTTCCTTCCCGCTTTGCCCCAAAAAAATCTTTTTGTGAACCAAAGAAAGGGGAGGAAGTTTGTTTTTGACAATTTCATGTTTTTGTTGACTTTTCCCTCTCAAAAGCTTAGCTCAGGAGCTGCTCCTCCATTTCTTGAGGCTTCCCGAAATGTAGTGAGGGGTGGTGGCACCCCAAGGGCTGCCCAGAGAAAGTGTTAGACCAGAGCAGGTCTTCCAGGGAGGGGCAGAAAGGCTTTTGCTGTCTGTGGTGCGGGTTAGTAGTGCTAGCCTTATTTATATATTTGAATACAGAGGATTTGTTTATCTGTGTTATTTTCCCTTCTATGTGTTCCTCAAAGGGTAGTGAAACACTGGAATGGGTTGCCCAGAGAGGTAGTAGATGTCCCGTCCCTGGAAGCATTCAGGGTCAGGTTGGACGGGGCTCTGAGCAACCTGATCTGATAAAGAATGTCCCTGCTGATTGCAGGGGGGTTGAAATAGATGACCTTTAAAGGTCGCTTTCAACCCAAACCATTCCATGATTCCATGATTCCAAAAACTCTTTAGGAACAACTGTATTAATTTTGTCTCAGCCATTCAAAGCAAAGTAAGTAAAGACAGTTGCACCATTTCTACAAGTTCCAGTAAAGGAACCCTGACTCACACATAGCATATGCATGCACATAAGGACCCAGAGCTTATGTCTTTGAGCAACTCCAAAACTAAAATGAACTCAGCCTTTGCAGAAGGTATTTCCAAGAAACATCATGGAGTACAAAACCATGTATCACCCTTCTTTGGTGACTGTTATGTTCTTTTAGCTAAGGAGGAAATATTCCTGATATCCATGGATACATACTTACATAGCAGGTATTGGAGACAAGTGGCATTTGAGCAATGAGCTACCACAGGGCTTACTGGTGCCTGTTTGAGTTGCACTTTGAGGTACGAGGCCAGGGGTTGAGTGTCTTCAATCACCCAAGGAGCATGTCAGTAGCCAAGCAAACACATCCAGTGCGTCTTATTGCTGCTGGAGTACTTTTCAGTCTTTGAAAGTTGAATTATCTGAGCTTGCTGAGGTCCTGTGCTCAACTCAGAAGCCTTTCTGCATTTGTCTGTACCTGCGTAACATGGCATTAATTTTGGAATGACACATCTCATCAATTTTAAGGAGTATTTGATGTATCAATTAATTTAAAGAAGATCTTAAACCCAGAAGAAAAAGAAAAAAAAATGAAATGGCAGAGTGACTTTATCTATTGAGCAGAATAGTTTCAAGCACCTTTGCAGGTGTGTGTAGAATGAGTAAGTGACAACCATTATCCTTGCATGCTTTGCCAATCCTCTCTGCATCCTCCAAACAGACTAACAGGTTGGCACGTGGACAGCCTGAATGGTGTGACTCCCAGGCCAATAAGAGTGGCTGGTAAAGAAGGGTTGTTGCGTAGCTGTTCTGAGAGAAGAAGGGAGAGTGACCACAGAGAGGCCTTTTTCAGGGGAAATGTGTGCATATTAAGATTGTCACAGAGCTTTAGGCATGGCAATGGATACCGGAATGACGAGAAACCCTAATACAGAGGGTAGCTGGGAAGGAAGTCGAGAACCTGTAGAAGAGGTGTATGATGTGGGCTTGACAAAGAGGTGGGAGGAAAGGAAATTAATTCCCTTGTCATGGGAGGACAACATGGAGCAGTGTTGTGGGGGCAGTGGAGGTTCATAAAACTCTGTGTGTGAAGGGTGAGTGTGGGGCTGATAGGGATAAACTAGTTTTGAGTTGCACAGGAGTGTGGAGCTCCCTCTGAAAACTGGGAAAAGCAGGAGGAAACACTGGAAGAGAAGAAATTACAAGTGGACTTGTATTAAATTTGCAATAATTAGGCATCCACAGAATTACAAAGAGTTTAAAATAATCACTTCAGAATGTTTTTATATATCATCTTCTCACACTGGGACAGCTTATGTGTAGGTTTTATGAAGGTTATACATCTTCCTTCACTGCTCCCTACAGTATACATAATGAGCTTAAACTATAAGTAATTTTCTAAATGCTCTCTTTCTGAGGATGATTTAGGATACATGGCCTTACTGACCATGAAATGGTGAAGTTCAAGATCCTTAGGGCAGCAAGGAGGGCGCACAGCAAGCTCACTACCCTGGACTTCAGGAGACAAAAATTTGGACCCTTCAGGGATCTGCTTGGCAAAGTACCATGGGATGTATTCTTTACTGTGAGGGTGGTGAGACACTGAAAGAGGTTGCCCAGAGAATTTGTGGGTGCCCCATTCCTAGGGGTGTTCAAGGGCAGGTTAGATGGGGCTTTGAGCAATATGGTCTAGTGGGAGGTGTCCCTGCCTATGGCAGGGGGGGTGGAACTAGATGATCTTTAAGGTCCCTTCCAACCTAAACTATTCTATGATTCTATAATGATTCTGTGATTCCTTAGACTCCAGAAGCACTAGAGTTCAGCTGCCCTATCAACGCCTGTTTGGCTGCTAATGCTATTTGTAAGCAGTGCATGTGGAAGAGATCTCCAAGCTCATGCCTGGATGAGCCTGTGGCATACAGCACCTCCCCTTGAGGCCTGGATATCCTGTGGAGGAAAACTGTGCACCCACGCCAGATCTAAGTCACAATCTTCAACAGAATTCCTTTCCCTGGACAACCAGGAGAGGAAGTATGTCAGATGTGATCCAGTTCTGTCAGAAACACAATTTAGATATTATCTGAGGCCTTTTTTTATCAATATAAGGCAAAAGTCGGAAGAGCACTTTATATAAGAAACCACCATATTTCATAGGAAGAGAACTGGAGGAGTAAGAGTATCATTTTCACCTTTCAGCCCCTGTTGCATCTTAAGACAACACAGACTTGATGCCCCTTTTGTGTCTCTTTCCCCAGTTCACAGTGTGCCCAAGGACTCCCCTGCACTTCCACTCCCCTCCTCATGGATGGACTGTCTAGGCTGATGAAAAGCCTTGAAGGGATTTTGCAGCCGACCATGCCTTCTTGTTGACTCATTCCCAGTTTCTGAGGAGAAACCTGTTTGTTTGTTGTTCTTTCTTTTTTTTTTTCTTTGCCAGCCATTTCTGTGTCGCTAGCTGCATGTCCTTACCATGCTAGACACGCCATATCTCTCAGTGCTAAAGGTCACAATGACAGGGAGCAAAACATCAACATTAGTATTCAGAGCTGACATTCCCAGAAAGGTGGTGAAGGAACCCAGGAGGATGAAAAAAGGTTCATCCATCGTGGAAAGAAAACACCCAATGGAAAACTCACCCCACAATAATTGCATCCACGCAACACACTTTGTGGTTTCCTCCATTTTTCTGTGGGTAGATTGTACAGACTTGTTACATTTCCATGCACTCACGCAGCGGCCAAACCATGATCCCAGGGAATCTAACAAGTTGCAGGCATACAGTAACTCTAAATTTTCTGTAGGAATTGGGAGTTTGTAAGATAGGCTCTAAAGAACAAAGTTTTTTTACTGCATGCCAAGTAGGAAATCTCTAACTGAAGTGAGGGCCCCTTAGGGTCTCGTGTTTCTTTAAACTCCTAAGCATTTTTGCCCAAGGGATGTTTTTAGGGAAATACACTGTCATTACATATGTATCACAGGAAAAAAAACCAAACCAAACCAAAACAAAACCAAAACACTCCCCCACACCTTTCCTTGGAAGTTTACCTTTGTCAATTAGCTGAAGATATGTGATTTTGCTTTATTTTAAGGTGGCTATAAAGTCCTGTGTCAACTGATAGTCTTTAGAAATATGGTTTGTCTGACTGATGTAAAACCCTGTGTTAATTTCCCAAGAAGCCTCGTGCTGCACTGGCCAAGAACACAAAATGAGTATTTACTGTGGCATTCAGCAGTCATTTTCATTCTCCAGTGGCATCACAGTTTAGCGAGACCATCTTCAGAAGATGCCCATTAATGATGACACACGAAGTGCTGATAAAAATACAATTACATTCTTTTAGATTAAGCACATTTGCTCAAATTCATGTTTGGGTACTTCTGATCCAGCCATGTAATGGCGTTTACCATGCATAATGTCTTTCCTCTTACCAGCTAAAAAAAAAAAAATAATAAAAAAAATCAAATAAAGTAATTTATGTCAAAAAGTAAGGACGCTCACCAAATACATCATTATGCTTCTAACTGTGTGCTATTGAAGGCATTAAAGCAATTTAGTAGTGTCAAGTTTAAAATTTAATGGGCTTGATGGATTTTTGTTTTAAGCTTTGGCTTAGAAATTATTATTATTATATTTTTATAATCTTTTTTGTATACTTTAGACATTTAATACTCAAAAGGCATGAACACTGTGTACCAGATCGTCAGTTATCTTTTGTTAAGTGTTGTAGCACTTGCTGAAATTTATTTTGATCAATGTTTAACGAATTATGATCTCCACCTCAGCTCAGACCATAAATATTCTTTTGGCACTTCCCTTCTCCTAAAATCCCCTAGGAATCGGTCAGAAAGAAGTACTCCCTAATTATAGTTAGGATTTAACTAATGAAGTAAGAAATAGTTATTGCTTCCCTAATCTAACTCAAATATTGTTATTAAATTAGGAAATCTGATTTATTTTTTTAAACAAGATAAATGTTAGATGCAGATATTTTTCCTGTGTGCAGTATGAACACTTCTGCGCAGCTTTGCCGTTCCTTAGCTGGAGTCCCAGGGCTGTACAAGCAGACAGTGCCCTCCTGCTGAGGCCACTTAGCTGCTGCTGTCTGGTGTGCATGTGTAGTGAGCGATACAAGGGCTCTAGTTCAAGTCCCTGCTGCAGAAATGTACCACTGAGAACCCGCATCTCCTGAAAGTAGCTATCTCCGTAAGAGTTTCAAAGCTGCATACGTGCGTGTGTGTATCACCTTCATTTGTGAGTGGAACAAAAGTGAGCGCACTGGGTGAACAGCTTTAAAAAGTGAATGCAGACTTCACTGGTTCATCGTTATATGCATCTTTCCTTAAGTTTTTCATTTTTAATTTGGAAAACAATGGGGTATTCATACTGGTCTGAAATGCTTACTCTATTATTTATGTTCTCTGCTTGTTAATTTTAATGTCTGTAATGTCTTTCTGTTCACCATCACTACCTTAGACTGAAGATAGTCTTTGAAACATATTTTTGCTTTTTTAACTAGTTGCTTGAGAAGTAGTGATTGGAAAAATAGTTTCTAACCAAGAAAGCAATTTCAAATTAGGTATTGCTTTTCTCCCAGCTGAACCAAGGCCCTCTATACATTTTGGCAGGTTGGATTTTGAACATTTTTGATAAGAAAAGAACAAGTTCTTCGATGATTACACAGTGGACTATGGAGTCATTCCAGTCTGGGATGACAGTTCATACCCGGGCTACACTGGCTGCCTGGAGACTCAGTGACATGATCCAATTACTAAGCATCAGCTGAACTTCCAACACTTGCCTATCTGTACACTCCTAGCTGGTTCAAAGGTAAAACGATGTAACTCAACTTAAAGCCTATAGCCTATACTGTAGGCCAGGCTGAACTGGCAGCATGCTATGAATGAACACATACGTGTGTGAGGTGATGTACTGTAACTTGCTAAGCATCAGAAACTTGGTCTGGGCCATAAATCACACACGTCGTGTGTAATCTCAGTGTCAGTTCCAGGTGACAGGCACCCATGCCCTGGCACTAACCCTTAATTTCCTGGTAGTCTTTGAAGGACTTTTGACATGATGATCCACTTTGGTCTGGTTTGTTATTTTTGTGCTCCTACTGTGGTAAAAAGGGAGAAGCAAATAGCCTTATCTCCCTACTAACAGTCCATCAGTATGAGAGACTCTAGTGGGAGTATGTCTGGCTTTATGGTGTCCTGTGTAATCCTCCTTTCAAACCCCCCAAAAATAAGACATTAGAAATGAAACAGATGAGATGCTGGGCCAGTACTGTTTATTTTCTTAAAGTTTCTACACAGCTATTTTTTTTTTAAATATTTGCTCATGAAAGCCACACAAATAAAATTATTAAACCAAAGAAGGTAGAGTTCTGTGCTCTTTTTTTTCTGAAAACAGACAGTTCTGTGAATTCCAGAATTTGCTCTATATATAGATTGAGCAAATAAACCACAAGGAACAAATGCATTTTTTAAGTGAGGTTTCCTTCCAGAAGTCCACAAAGAGCCATCACTGAAAACAGTGAAAATTATTTCGTGGTTATGCAAAATATATGACTCATATGTGGGAAGACAGAGAAACATGTGATAAAAAAAAAATCACAAAATAATCATATTTGTCTCATTTTCTTTGGTTTCACACAGTGTTTATACTGCAAATGTGGTGAATGCAGTTTTCTATGCTATGTTTGTGTAAATTATGTTTGTTTGAACAATGTAGTTTGGAGGCTAAGAAGTTGCACTCAGACTTAATGACTAACATAAAATTAAAAATTCTATATAGAATTGCAACAAGATCATCTGGGGTACATCTCTGTTTTCCAAGGAGCTGGAATCCCTGTCTCTGCCCTCCTGATCTCTGGTACTGGTCTGCAGCAGATCCACCTCAGGTGATACAAGTCAATACTGTAATCTGCTTCTTCAGAAGGCTCTTAGATCATCTTTCAATAAAGTAATATTATTTTCCACATTATTTTGGGAAACCTGAAGGAAGTACAGAGATGACATTTATTTTCTGCTGCTATGTCCAGATTAATTTCATTTACGCTCAACAGTTACTGCATTGTGATATCCATCCCAGAATGTCTAATTCTTAAACCAAAATTGTCTCGTGAACATACAGGGTCAGAATAAGGTTTATGGGAGTAATGCTTAAAATCAGAAACCTCCTGATCTTTTTCTCACTAGTATAGTGTATGTATTTCTCTTAATCAGGTGAGGAATTTAGGGCTTGCTAAAAAAAGGTGTAGCAGCAAAGGATGCTTCTTATCTCTGTGTCACAGAATCACAGAATCACAGAATCGTCTGGGTTGGAAGGGACCTTTAAGATCATCGAGTCCCCTGCAAAGTTAATAAAACAGCTATGTGCCCCTTTGTTTTTAAGGGGGCACTTATGGAGACCAGAAATTCGCTCTGAAGCAGAATTCTAAAAGTATTATTGTGCCTTGCAGTGCACTTGATGTTGTTTATTGTTGCCAAGGCCTTCTAGTCTCCACTCTCCAGTAAATTCAAGCACGTAAAGCTCGTCCTTCATATACCTCCCAGGACACGAACCCAAGTGTTTTTATTTCTAAATATAATGATATACTTAATGCTGCTGCTGTGATTGAGAAGAACACAGGACCACTACCAACATGAACACAAACAAGGTCAGGTTAAACTGCTTTATCTTGTGTTTGCCGTGAGTAAGGGCACACTGTTCTGCCGACACGGTAACTTCTCAGGCCACTGGAATTCAGCTGAAGGTCTAAATCTAACATTTCAGGCAAGCTTAATAGTAATACAGTTCAGTCCTTCCAAGCATCTATCTGGGCTGTTAAAATACCATAATCAGTAAAAGTATAGCTCTTTAAGTAACGTTACCTTTCCATCTCGATTTTCCTCGCTTTACAAAGAGAACAATAGCGTTTTCACTGTAATGCTGTAAGGCTTCCTTCATTAATGCATGTGTGGCACCTTGAAATTTATGAATAATAGATTTTGGACTTTAATGAGAAATAATAATGATTTTTTTTTTTTAAATCCTTGTTCCCATACTAAAGAGACTTCTCTATCAACATCAACAAATTAGAGACCTCTTACTTTTTTAAAAGGAAAAGTTGATCTGTTGCTTGTTTGTTTCATCAACTGAATTTAAAGTTTTATCATAGTATTTCCATACTAAGTGGTCTTTATCATGCAATAATAGTTTGATAAAACTCTCAAAAAATGGAGCAAAACTTGGAGGGAGGATAACTACTTTCATATTATAAATTATATGTAAAATGGATGGTTTTCATAATGATACATAATGCACTGCTTTAACTTTCTACATTGTATTGTACAATGCTTTGTCTGTGTGGAATTGCACCAGCTGTACCTGCTGTGCCTTTGTAGAGTCCTATTCAGCACTCCTTATTCACTCCCTCCTTTGGCAAAGCCCCCTCTGAAGTCAGTGTGTGATATGCTACAGTAAGAAGTGCTGAATAGGACCCTTAAATGATAACTCCTTGGAGGAGGAAACTGCCACTTTTCTCACACTTCTCTTACTGTATAATGCAATTTGGACTGAAGATGCTATGAAAATACTACTAATAATAGATTGAGCTACTACATCAGGCAAATCATGGCAGTTCTCAAGAAATGCCATCCTTTTTTCAGCAGAAAGGAATCAAAGAATGTTTCCGTATACCAGCATTGCTGTTACTTTTAGATATTGTGAGCACCAGCTTTTTGCATTTCACACATAAAGTCCAGAATCATCATGTGAAATGTTAAAATGCCAAAAATTAATATTTTTCAGAAAAGTATTATAAACCCGCAAGATTTATTAACAATTGGCACACTTTCAGCCTCTGGGCCATAACTATGCCTTAGACCTAAATCTTGTACTAGTAGATAAGGTACAGCTATTTCTCTTTTGAGGTTAATCTAAGTGCTGCATTAATCCACTTTTAGGCTTTTTCAAAAAGTGAAGCTCCACAGAATCTTTGTCTGTTCAAACATTCAAGTTTTGTTGGGCTTTCACAATTTTACTCGTTAGCTTTGATAAACTATCTGCGCCAACAAAACCCAGCCAATTTTACATGTTAAAATAGGACACTTTAAACAATTTGACTAAACGCCTTTACAGCTTTGGTTTTAATTAGATGTTTTGCTTCTTCAGCTTACTGGAAAGAGCTAGATAGCTTCTAACCACGTCAGTCTATAAAACAGCAGGTGTCAGCTTTAACTGCCTCTGAAAATTTTAAATGTATTCAATTAACAGAATCCCTTAGAGAATGATACTTTTTATGTTCATTTGTCTTATGCAAGGTTTGCAACATGTTTTCTTTCTATATGCTATGTTCCTGTTGATTCTGTGACCCAATTATGCCTAAAATTTTTTAATGTCAGGGTACATTCAGTTAGTGCTCTCATCTTAATATAATCCATCAGAGAAATGAATTGTGCCACAGGTGTCATTTCGGAAGGTAAGTCTCTCTCTCTCTTTTCAGGAAACCAGAGCAATCATGACACCAGAACAGTAAGTGGTTATCTGAGCAATGATAGGTGAGAAAATTGATGGATTTGAGATCTGAAATGGGTGGCTCCTTGTATTCTGATCTCAATATACAAACCTGCATGTGTAGCTAGATATCTTTGAAGGCTTTCCTGGGACAGGGAGTGAAATAACTGCAGAACTGGGCAGACACTGCGGAACAGGACTGACATGTATATAAGCTATGCGTGCAAATGTATACGCACACACATGCGTAAGCACAATTAAAAGTAAGCATGCTTGTCCTTCTGCTACCAGCAGGCAGTTAGATTTTTCAATTTATGCTAACTCTGTGTGTTATTCTGCTATCTGCATTACCATATTAGAAGCCCTCCCCTACATCATGCTACACCTCCATTTTTCTCATGGCAAAAATGAATCAGGTTAGGAAGCTATAATATCATGAGGGTCACCTAGAAAAGATAAGATACTTTGAAAAAAAGTTTTAATGGTGTCATGACTGACCCATTTTCCTTGAAAATGGCTGGCTGTATGGCAGGATAAAAGTTACATAAGACACTGTCCTATTAACCGACTACTAGTTACTCTAAATTTTATTACATCATGTACGATATGATATCCAAATTCTGCCTTGTCTTCCTTTGACCAGGTCCTAGGAAGAGTTTGCAGTCAGCCACTGTCTAAATCAAACAAACAAGAAAGGTGTCTTCACAGCATTATAGGACCAGTCAAACACTAGGGAGTGGCAAACTGTGAGTAAACCAGATGCATACCATGCATGGACCCATCATGTTTTCCTGTGTGCCAAGTCTTAAGAGCTGGGAATAAATCCTGAAACCCTTGCAGATAAATTAATGATTATGTCTTCAAGCTATATTTGGTTAATGTGACATTTTAAAAGACATTCTAAACTACATATGAAATATATTCTGAACACACTGCTCTTCCAGACAACAAAACTCAAACTCAATCTCGGTGAAAAAAAAAATAAATCTCTGGTGTACAGTGGTGATGGATAAGCCAGAATAAAAGAATCCCAAGTTAGGCAGATCACGGCTGCAGGAAATGATGTTTCAAAGTCAGAGGAAGCTGATCACATCACCTGCTTGAATTGAAAAACATCTTTCAACGTTTCAAAAGTGTTTTCCTCAAAAGCAGATCAGGAAGAGATAGGTGAGTCTCTCAAAATGTACCAGCAGCACTACATGCATGAAAGAAGAAAGAAAAATAAGGATGCTATGGAGAAGAAATTAAAAAACAAAGTGAAGGAGCTGGAAGAGGCTGCAACAAAGCAGAATCATTTTTAAGCTGTTGCTGATTGAAAAAGGTTTCCTTGAAAAAAGAACTCAAGGAAGCACCAGGGGAAAAAAAAAAACCCACCACAAAACTGATGGATCTACAAAAGAGAAGAATAAAAGAAGATGTTAAAACACGTAGACACTTCGACTGTAAGGGATGATCTAGCAGCAAATACATAAAGAAAAAATAAAATAGCTGTTGGAAGAACACTGGCTGTGCATTGGCATTACTACAGAGAAAAGGCAGAGCTGGGAAGACAAATCGATCTTTCTTCCATTTCTGGGTCATGAGGAGACACCTGTGAAGACAACAAGCAAGTTCTTTATAGAAGAAAAAGTTTCCAGAAACTACTAAAAATAAAGGAAGGCTCTTATCATTTGACAGTGGTAAGGAATCACAAAAAATGTTGCTTCTCAGGATACTGAGAAGGAACCTTTGTATTCAAATAAGGGAAATAATGTTATACTTGCAGCTTTCTCAAGCGTCTCTGACTGATCTCCGTAGATCTCTCTTGCTCCCTGCTACCAATTTAAAGGAAAAAATGTCAAAACCACCACATCTATTTCTTATAACAAGAAAATTTGAAAATTATTACTAATATTTAACAAGTCTAGATGAGTCTATAGCTTTGCCACTTGTTGAGAGGTGATCAGTCCGTGGTCATAAGGATTCACGTGAATACAAAATTGCTGGATTCAATGAACTTGACTTTCTTTTATATGAACATCTTATGTTATTAAAGTATTGACAAAAGCCTGAATGTAAAAGAGAAAAGAGTCCAATACAAAATATTAAGGTAGTGGTGGATGAATAACATTTCTATTAGAGTTACAAAATAATTTAAAAGTAAAAACCATTTAAATCTTAATTACTTTATTTGCACTTATTCTTTTCATCCTCTTGGGAAACTTTTCTGTTACATTTTTTGAATTTTAGAACCCCAGGAAATTGAAAATTACTTTTAGACTTATAGCGCCTGTGATAAAGTCATTTTGATATTTTTTCATATCATTTTTTGATGATTTTTTTAATGAGGTCCTCAGCTACTTTCAGCAACGGTTTCTATGTTTAAGGCCCTTACTTATCTGACCAACAGCAGCCACATTAATCTGAACTGGTAATCTGGGAGACAGTACTGTTTAATAGGGTGTGGGTGGCTGCAGATCTTTGGAAATCATGGGTTATTGACTCAAAACCCTAGTTGAAAACAAAGAGATGATAAATTTATGATAAGAGTAAAGTATCCCAAATTTAATGTGGATAAAAATTTCTTCTATTTGATATATATTTTCCATAGACAGACTATTTTCTTCTAAATTCTGAGTCATTACCTATTTTCAAGATAACAGTATTTTGCTTGCTACCTGAATTGCCTTCTAATGTTCAATGCCTTTGACAACTTTGCTATTTATTTGGGTTTGTGTTTTTGCAGAGGGAGTGGCAAGAAACATAAAATAAAGAAGGAAATACTTATAAAAGGTTGCATAAATACCCAGTATTAATCACAGACAGAAGTCAGATTGTTACTTGTTTGCCATACACAAATAAGCTGTTCAAAATAATGTTAATATCACAAGCCAAATTAGAAAGGGAACACCATGCTTCACATAAAGACAGGGAAAGCATATTTGTACATAAAACAGGATTTCAACTATATATGTGCTCTTACAGACTTTTACAATTTTTACTTCTTGACTATTTATATGTGCATAGTGTCTGTATACTTCAGGTGTATTTGCAGTCATTAGTTGTGAAGAGTTTAGTGATTTTTGAGTGTGTAAAAGTGTCCATAAAAATAAATCACATTGTTCTGAAGTGCTACAGTCTAGTTTAACCCACAAGCAACATGAATAAGTTCTCATTTCAGCATTTTAAACTTACCAGCATAATTGAATAAAATAAGTCTGTACCAGGAAATTTTCAAAGTACCTCAAATGGAATTTGTATTTCACAACACAAAACATTGTACAAAACATTATCAAGTGTAACACAGTTGTGACTGTTGAAAGCTTTTTTTTTTTTCCTATAAGTGCTTTGAAAACGCTCGGCAGAGAAACAATGAAGATTTCTAGTAGAATCTCAAAATGCCTTTTTCTCTGCTCTCTCTCCAGAGACTTGACTGTTCAATACACTATCCACCGTACCTTGTACTTTTTCTTGTTATCTCACTTGCACTGGGTGCTAGTTGTTGGTCTGGGGAATAAAAATCCGATTATATTCTAGCAGCTAGCCATCGGACTCAGCTTTCCATGAGGCAGAATGAGTGTTATCCAAAGTTCAAATGCTTGCACAGTATTTAGGTTTTGCTCCTTACACTGATGTTTCTGAAGTTATTGCCTGCTGTGCTTGTAGGAAGCAGAGCTTGGTCTGGGGGACACGACTGGCTCCATATAACGGAGCTGATCTTGGTTGGGTGGTCTCTGGTTTAGTGGCCCAGAAGGAGCACGTGTGTGGTTGGAAGGAAAGGAGAGAGAAGCCAGTGAGACTGTTCTACTTGGACTTGATTCTTCCAGCACAGAGATTTTATATCACACCCTCTCTCTCTTGGGAAGAGATCATTAATTATGATTATTATTATAGTCTTGTAGCAACACATGAATACTAATTTTCTTTTTTCTTTGAGGTAGGTTAACTTCTCTCTTCATTTCTTTTCTTAAATTATAACTCTCCAGTAGGTCGTGGTACTAATTAGCTGAATTGAACGTTGCATACAAAAATTTTCTAGACATTATGATGTGGATATACCATTTAATGAGGACTATGAAACCAAAAATGACATTTTTTTCCCTATAATTAAAAGAAGACTTAGAATAATTTTTTATTCAGTCACATTTCTTACTTTTGAAAGAACTTCTGAGAGTCTGAGCTACTGAATATGTTTGAAATATTTGTTTTTCATAGTCAAAAATCATCCATAACTAAAACTATTGGTCTGCAATAGTCAACTCAAAAATTTTCAGTAGCCCATTGTATTTAGTACTAGAGTGAAAGTAGTTCATAGGTAGCATTGGATGTTATAGGTATGCATGTAAATTGGCTAAATCCCTGAAAAAATTCAAGCTTTTCTAGACAGTGGTAGGAAGAAATGGGCTATTTTACCCTGCTGATGATGAATCCTCAGTTATTTTAACCTTGCTGATACAAAGTGTATAAAGATATTGTCAAAGCTCTCTGTGTATTACTCATAAGAAAATATAAGTCTGTATGAAATTACAAAATTGTCCAATGAAAGAAATAGAAGTCACTGTGAACTCTTTATGTATAGTTCCTAGTGCACTTCATGTTTGTCTTTGCCAGAAGTCTTTGCCAGTTGAAGTGCGTCAGGTTCATACACGAAATATCATGACCTTTGTTTCTATTTCTGACTTTCAATAGTTGAGGTCTTAGGTGTATGGGTTTGTTTGTGGGTTTTTTTGGTTTGTTTCTTTTTCCCCCCTATGTTTGTTGTGTCTCTGCAAGTTGTCAATGACCTTACAACTCACAAGTGATACAATCCACAGTGAAAAAAGAAAGGCTCTGAAGTAGAAATAAAACTAACATTGTTTTCAGAACTAGTTCCTTATGTGTTAGTCCAGAATAACTGTAAACACGGAAATGGTCTATTTGTCTCAGAATGAAGCAAATGAACAACCAAATAAATAATTAGTAATCAAATAGTTATAAAATCAAAAAGCTCTGAGCATATACCTCTTTTTTCTAGAAGTATTTACTGCAGTAGTTCTGTTGGATTTTAGAAGATGAGCGACAACAACAGTTTCATTTTTTATTGTGACCCTTTTAACTTCCACTTCTGTTGTTAAAGGCTGAATAAAGTATTTGGTTGCTTAGAGTCAGCTTCCTTGTTAAGAACCTCTTACGGTTGACCTTTCTTCTAAGACAGCAGTTCCCAGTGCCACAGTGCTGCGGGGTGTGATGGAGCTGGAGAGGGACTGGGGTTAGCTCTGGTGGGCTGCACTGGAAAAAGAGCAGGCATGGATGCTCCTAGCGCCCCTGACTTAGCTGGGAAGTGCTGTGTGCTGCTGGGTGCAGGCAGGAGGTCCACCTGTGGGAGATGCTCTTTGCCCCCTTGGGGGACTGCCACAGCATCACCCTCCTTGCCTGTGCCCCGCTTTGCCTGGGACATGAACTCATGCTCTGCTCCCCAGAAGGGTTAGGAACAGCTCCACAGAGCCGGCACAAGAACCGCTCCCTGCCCAGCAGTAGGCTCCCGCCACTGGTGTGTGAGTTTGCCCACCTCCTGCTCATCTTTGGAAGCACCATCAGTGCAACCCCACCCAATCGGAATGTGGAACAGACACTGCTGCACTGTTTCCCTGTCTGTGGAGGAATTTGAAACCTTGTAGTCAAAATGTGCATTTGTTGTGTATTCTATTAAAGCATGAACCACTGTTCTAAAGGTTACAGAATACGTTACTGAGTTGAATATGTTAAAAAATACTTGAAACCTAAGGAAACTGCGTGTTTTAATCCAAGTGTCTTTGTATCTCAGTCACTTGGCCCTCACTTCCTACCAGCTTTATTTGCATTTAACTCCTCATTGTTACATAGAGAGATAGACAAGCACAGAGTCATAGAATCTAGGTTGGAAGGGACCTTTGAGATCATTAAGTCCAGCCATCAGCCTCCAAAACCACCAAAACATGTCCACATCTACACATCTGTTAAATGCCTCAGCTACTTCCCTGGGCAGCCTGTTCCAATGTTTGATAACCCTTTCGGTGAAGAAATTTTTCCTAATATCCAATCTAAACCTCCCCTGGTGCAACTTGAGGCTGTTTCCTCTTGCCCTATCCTTTGTTACTTGGGAGAAGAGACTGATCCCCCCCTCGCTACAACCTCCTTTCAGGTAGTTGTAGAGAGTGATAAGGTCTCCCGTCAGCCTCTTTTTCTCCAGGCTAAACAACCCCGGTTCCCTCAGATGCTCCTGATAAGGCTTGTTCTCTAGACCTCTCACCAGCTTCATTGCTCTTCTTTGGACACGCTTCAGCACCTCAGTGTCTTTCTTGTAGTGAGGGACCTGAAACTGAACACAGTATTTGGGGTGGGGCCTCACCAGTGCCAAGTACAGGGGAACAATCACTTCCTTAGTCCTGCTGGCCACACTGTTTCCGATACAAGCCAGGATGCTATTGGCCTTCTTGGCCACCTGGGCACACTGCTGGCTCATATTCAGCTGCCTGTCGACCAACACCTCCAGGTCCTTTTCCACCGGGCAGCTTTGCAGCTCTTCCTCAAGCCCGTAGGGCTGCATGGGGTTGTTGTCACCCAAGTGCAGGACCCGGCACTTGGCCTTGTTGAAGAGACCATCAACTGTCACATACCATTGGCCTCAGCCTATCAATCCAGCCTGTCCATATCCCTCTGTAGAGCCTTCCAACCCTCAAGCAGATCACCACTCCTACCCAACTTAGTGTTTTCTGCAAATTTACTGAGGGTGCACTTGATCCCCGCATCCAGTTCGTTGATAAAGATATTAAAGAGAACCGTCTCCAATACTGAGCCTTGGGGAACACCATTTCTGACTGGTCACCAACTGGATTTAGCTCCATCCACAACCACTCTTTGGGCCTGGCCTTCCAGCCAGTTTTTTACCCAGTAAACAGTACACCCATCCAAGCCATGAGCAGCTAGTTTCTCCAGGAGAATGACTTCAACATGCTTTCTTCCCAGGGGAGAGAATAGTGTCTGGGGAACAGAATAGGAGGAGTTTTAGAAAACAGGAGAAGAGGATAGGATGGATTTTTTGCTTTGAGGCGTTACCATCACATCTTGTGGTGAGAGAGAGCTACCAAAGATAAACACAAAATCACAGAATGGTTTGGGTTTGAAGGGACATTAAAGATCATCTAGTTCCACCCCCACTGCCATGGCCAGGGACACCTCCCACTAGACCAGGTTGCTCAAAGCCCCATCTAACCTGCCCTTGAACACCCCTAGGAATGGGGCACCCACAAATTCTCTGGGCAACCTGTTCCAATGCCTCACCACCCTCACAGTAAAAAATGCATTCCTAATATCTAATCTAAATCTACCCTTTTTCAGTTTAAAAACATTACCCCTCATCCTATCACTACACTCCCTTATAAAGAGTCCCTCCCCATCTTTCCTGTAGGCCCCCTTCAGGTACTGGAAGGCTTCTATAAGTTCTCCCCAGAGCCTTCTCTTCTCCAGGCTGAACAACCCCAACTCGCTCAGCCTGTCCTCATAGGAAAGATGCTCCAGCCCTCTCATCATCTTTGTAGCCCTCCTCTGGACTCGCTCCAACAGGTCTGTGTCCTTCTTGTGCTGAGGACTCCAGAGCTGGACGCAGTACTCCAGGTGGGGTCTCATGAGAGTGGAGTAGAGGGGCAGAATCACCTCCCTCCACCTGCTGGCCACGCTTCTTTTGATGCAGCCAAGGATACAGTTGGCTTTCTGGGCTGCGAGAACACATTGCCAGCTCATGTTGAGCTTCTCGTCCACCAACACGCCCAAGTCCTTCTCTTCAGGGCTGCTCTCAATTCATTCTCTGCCCAGCCTGTATTTGTGCTTGGGATTGCCCTGATCCATGTGCTGGACCTTGCACTTGGCCTTGTTGAACTTCATGAGGTTGGCATGGGCCCACCTCTCAAGCCTGTTCAGGTCCATCTGGATGGCATCCCTTCCCAACATCCATGACACCAACAAAGATGTTAAACAGCATTGGTCCTGATTCTGACCTCTGAGGAATGCCACTCATCGGTGGTTGCTACCTAGACATTGAGCTGTTGTCCACAACTCTTTGAGCGCGACCACACAGCCAATTCCTTATCCACTGAGTGGTCCGTGCCTCCAATCCACGTCTCTCCAATTTAGAGACAGGCATGTAGTGCAGGACAGTATCGAATGCTTTGGACAAGTCCAGGCAGAGACGTCAGTTGCTCTTCCCTTATCCACCAACACTGTAACACTGTTGTAGAAGGCCACCAAATTTGTCAGACACCATTTACCTTTAGTGAAGGCACCAATTACCTCTTTCTTTTCTATGTGCCTTAGTATAGTTTCCAGGAGGACCTGCTGGGCAGACCTTGCTGCCCAGATCTTGCTGGGCACAGAGGTGAGACTGACTGGTCTGTAGTTCCCTGGGCCTTCCTTTTTTCCCTTTTTAAAATTGGGCGTTATGTTTCCCCTTTTCGAGTCTGTGGGAACTTCACCGGCCTCCAACAACTCCCCAAATAATT
Source organism: Anarhynchus alexandrinus (assembly GCA_008711295.1). Lineage (NCBI taxonomy): Eukaryota > Metazoa > Chordata > Aves > Charadriiformes > Charadriidae > Anarhynchus > Anarhynchus alexandrinus. The sequence goes on along the minus strand of VUYV01000050.1, from coordinate 2,723,382 downwards.
TGAGGGAGTCTAATTTCTTTAACTAATACATGCATTTCTACATGTGCCTGCTTCTTTCCACTGACTATAGATGACACAGCTGTTGTCCTCTGATATGCATACGAGTTACGTGCCAAAATCGGGGACTTTTCGGTTTTACAAACTGCACTGTTCAAGTATCCTTTTCTGCTAACGTCAGTCTTGAAAAAAAGAACCACCTTCTTGGTTCCAGCTGAAGGAGAAGGGCCCAAGTTGTTAAACTGTGTGATTTAAATATGTATATACTCTCGGAGAGTTTTCCAGTCACCTTTAAAATTAAACAGAGCATTTTAAAGAGATTCTCTGCTCATTTGACCTTTGAATCATACGAAACTGTCGTTTTAGCAGCATCTGTGAGATATGTTAAAAATAAAAATATGTGGCTCAATCTTTAAAAAGTAAATTTCAGTAAAACTGTGTGTTGGAACCGGGTTCCTTTTTTAAAAAAACAAATAAACACCTCTGTTTGGGACTAGCATAGGGGGAAATTGCCATTAATGTCCCCGTCAAATACAACATACACAGTCAAACCTCTGAAGTTTCCCTGAGTTCAGGCTGGTTATCTCACAAATCTGTGCAAAGCTCTGGTGAATAATTTATACCAGGCTTGAGGTGACAAGTTAAACACGCCCATTTTGTCTAAAATGCTATGAAGGCATCAAGATGGAGCCAAGCTGCAGGGTTAGTAGAGCTCGGCTGATGGGAATCTGAGCATGTCGTGAAGGGGGATGCTGCTGTAAAGAAAATGAAATGTAATGAGATACTTTTTCATGCATAATTCATGGGTGAAAACATGACTGCATAAAAAGCCATGGATTTTAACAAGGCAGGGCTGCAATCATACACATTATCTTCCCAGAGGAACTTTATATAATATTGGTCAAAAAGAGAGGATTCTGAATACCAGTACAAAATAGAGCTGACATGTTTTCAAATGCAGTAGAATTTACTTTAATGTACAATGGCTGTAAAGGAAACAATTTATATTTACACCTCAAAACGCTTCCTAGAAAAAAAATTACTTTAAAACATATGCCTATATTTCCTATCTTAGAGAAAAAAGTAAGATGAGGAATGAGAAAAATACCTCATATGGATAAAAAAAAATCTTAAATGCATAAGCAGTATTTTGTTGAGTGTGTTGTTAGGATTGTGCTTTGAAATCTTTTGCAAGCATTTTCACTTTTTAGAAGCAAAACTTTTGATAGGAATGACTGCTGTGAACAGGCTTTAAAAAAGATAAAATGTTAGCTATTGTCACCATAAAATTTAATTTGGTTGCATTTGCAAAAGCAAATACTGTAATTCAGCTTTCAAGAACAGTTTAGTGGCTAGCACATGACTGTTTGAAATGGTGTTTAACGCTTGGGGTATTTAGTTGAAGGGATTAAAAATGGAATGTTGATTAAAGCTTGGGATGTCTTAAATTTATCACCACAAAATCCTAATGACAGACTTAGCTGGAAGGAACAGGGGTGCCTCCTTTAGTTGTTCACTTAGTAGGAGCAGATCACATACAGAAAAGGCACCAGAACAAGTCATAGGGAGCTTCAGAATCACACAAGCTGAAGGAATCTGTGAAGTTATTTGTTTAGTTTACACTGCACTATCTCAATATTTGAAAGGAAAGTAAAATAGCCATTTTGCATCCAGTTACAGTTTTATAGTCCTGACAGTTGGGTGAAGAATGCATTAAGGGTTCAAAATGATTGATGTTTCAAAGTGTTCTCCTTCCATGGGATTTTTTTTTCCCTCTCAGTTGTATGGTATAAGAGGTAGAAAAATACTACAAAGAGGAGCAGGTTGAGTTGGTATAGTCACTAAACAATCTAAGCCATTTAAATCAAATTATGTCATTAACCCCTATTCACAGGGACTCCAAATTCCTTCAGGTTTTGACAGTATAAAAATAAATATGGTCTCTTTTTGAGCTAGGCAATAATTTAATATCTGATTATAGAATTTTATCAGTTCACAGCTTTTATAGCAATTCAGGCTAAAAGAAACACATAGCCTCCCTTTGCTCTCTCAGACTAGCAGTATGATAGTGTTTTCATCTATGATGTCTAACTGTGCTACTTCACAAAAGGCTTTCCTTCTTGTCTATTGTCTGCATTTTTAATTTTTCTTAATGTCGTCTCAATAGAAAACACTGCTTCTCTGCAGCTTTTGCAGACATTGCTTAGCCTTTAAAGAGCATGACAATGATTTGTCTTGCAGTCTGCCGTGGTGAAATCTGATTATCTATTGGTTTAATCCAGGACCGACTTGTCATACTTTCTCATCCCCCATGTAGAAGACTTTAGAACTTGAGCTCATCCTGGTCTTTGAATAGCTAATTTTCTGTAATGGTTTCCCTGCTTTTAATAATTCTGTGTTGTGAAGGGAGACAAGGAAGGAAGAAAGAGGACATGAGGATCCCTCCGTTCAAGTTGAGACTACCTCCCAGCTCCTGCTGTAGCTTTTGCAAAGGAATTATTTCCATCTGCTCCCCTCTACTCCTTAGAGGACGTGCCATCATTCACGCGCTCCCACTGGCTCCGGATTTTGCTGATTGTTTAGCCCCATTGATAGAGCCATTTCCAAGCATGGGAAGGGTTTGTCAGCTCAGATACCTGTGCTCCAAGGGAAATTCTCCTGTCTCCCACCAGGCTGAAAGGCTAGCCGGATACCTGGAAATGCAAAGCATCTGAAATGGGAATCAAATGATAACATTATTAAAATCCCCCTGTAGGGATCATGTGATGCAGGCTATGCAGTTAGGAGGATGCAGCTAAGCTGAGCTTACATAATTGAGGTTTGCTTTCTATTTATTTTCTTCTTAACTTCGAAGAGAGCCCCTTGAAGGTTATGTGATGGGATTGTGTGAGATGTGTGCAGGGTCAGGGACTCCGTGGTGCTGTATCAGTGAACTCTGCTTTCAGCCTTATTGACTTGAGCGTAAGTCTGTGTCTTGACCTACGGGGAAATATTACTTGTTTGATCTCCCAGGGCACTGGAATACATGATAAAAGCACCCCCATTTCCAACCGACAATCTTCAGACACAAAAAGCCAAAAAAATTCCTCGAATAAAACAGCAAGACAAATATTAGTATGGATCACAATAGTATAGCGGGGTTACATGAAGAAGCATATCAAACACCTGTCAGTAAGCATATCATTTTATATCAGGGTCATTAACTTATGACTTCTGAAGGAGTTTAAATACTCCAATCAGTTGAACAAGGTGTGGAAAAAGCTGTAACCCAGGAGACAAAAATCCTTAATTCTGATACTATTTCTAAAGCTGAATGCTCTGTAGGTTTTGGCAAAGTACTTAATCTCTTCACTTCTGTCTCTAAAATAGTAATGACAATAATAGTAGGAATGGTAATAATATTCTAAATGAGGCTGAATATTAATTTGTTGCTAAACTATTTTATATGTGGTATAAATTTCAAGGTGTATGGTATAGACATTAAGGTACATCTGGTCCTTGGTGTTAGGCCTTGCTATGAGTTTATGCTCAGCATTGTGTCTTCTGAAATAAATGTTGGTCAAGCTTAGCCATTGACATTATACTACCAGAAAAACTGTACATTCAACAGCAACATGGTAGGCCTGTCAGAAGGCTGGAGGCAGTCAGAAGATAAGAGGGTTTCTTTTAACACAAATCATCACCAAGGTTACTAAGAATATTCACATCATGCATATTCTACACTCTTTTGCTTTTTAAGATGTGAAAATGAGACATATTCAGTGGTGTTTTAATTTAGATAATAATTTTCTATCTTTGGCAGGAAAATAATAGAACTGAAGAAAAAGACTTCTATCAATGCATTTTCCTGCAAAATGGCACTAATAAAATGAAGCGATAAAGAAAGATAAACTGTGTTACATTTACCCATACCTACAGTATTGTAAGGTCATAGGTGAAGGGCTATCAATACTAGGGATGAAAAGGAAACAGGAACAAAAGTGTAAGTAAGAAATTTCATACCTTATGTTCTAGTCAGAGTTGAAAGGACTGATATGTGAGAGTGGTCTTTCCTTATTTTCTTGCTCTGTGGACTCTGAAAACCTGACTTGGAAACTGCCTCATTACTGGGCACAACACTCACAGACATGCAGCAGTGTCCTTCCTCCGCTTTCAAAAGCCCTTTTTCAGATATGTCTGTTTGATCTTACTGGTTATTTTAATATCCTAGTAAAGTAGTACTGGAAAGGCAATAACTTTGTATGTCCTCGTTCTAAACCTGTACCCTGTAAGTAAGGCTTCCCTTCTGGAGGAGAGGCTGCCGGGTGCCTGCCTCTCCAGTATTTGGCTGAATTGCATTGTATTTCTTTTTCTGACGTGGTGGCAGAAACAAAAGCAATAAAATGTAGAATTAAGCAATTTCTTTGGTATGGGACTGCTTGACTGCTTGATGTTAGCAAGGGCTGTCATTTTAGCTGTCAAATCAGGAGGTGGAATGCTGCTGCAGCCAAAGTGACAGAGGTGTCATGATCCCATGTTGCACGTAGCAGGAGGGGCCGAGTGATCTTTGGGTGTTGCTTCCAGCCCTGTGTGCTGAGATTCTGTGTGATGTAAGCATATGAAATATACCTGAGCCACCGTTAAACTGTCTAATTCATGTACTGGCAAATGTGGCTGTGAAAGGAGAAAGCTGTTTGTGTGCTTATGCAGAGCAGTTTCGCTGAGCCTGGTGCTCTGACTACGATTGCACTATTAGCTGTGGTAGCAGATATGAAGTTAGATTAGACAGATCTATTCAATGGGCAACTGTGTTGGTGGTTTATGGTACAGACATGATTCAGCATGGCTAGAATGTTTTATGAATGTCCTTAGTGGGACCCAGCCACTCTCATTTAGCAGCAATCCCCAAAGGAATTAATCCAAGCCACGTGACACAACTGTATAAAATCCCTACATTAAATATAGGCAGTGGTGAGAGGCAAGATGCTCTGAAGATCCTAAAATGGCAATTGAGTCTGTCTAATTTCAGTACTCCCATTCTCCACTGGCCTTATAGATATAGGCAATATAGATGCTTGCTTCTGAGAGAGATACAGTTTACTAAAAACCACATTTTTTTCTTTGGGAAAAGAAGTAATCAATGTGTAATTGATAGTATATATTAGATCCACTCAGGATCTAATCTGCCTAGAGTCTTTACAGGATGGATATGAAATGGTCCGCTTACAAGGTGTGTCCGGTGCAGCAAAAAAGAGGGAAGGACTACAGTTTGATTTGCTGTGATCTGCCATGGTTCCGGAGCTGCACGTCTTGTCTTCACCCCTAATGAAGCCTATACCAGTTGCTGCTCCTAGGAAATACCTCATATATTTTTTTTTTTTAATCAACTTTGCTCATTGTATATTCATGAAACTGTTCAACCTCAAGACACGACAAAACAGACCTTATTTACAAAATATTTTTTTTTCTAATTTTGCTCCATGCAGTCCATAAGCAGATTTTGTAAGAAAGCATTGACTCCACAACAACATAAATGGATCCCACGGTTCAGATCGCCTTGAGCTCATCTAATTGATGAGCCTACACCAAACTGTAGTAGGCAACCATACACCTGCAGATGAGCAGGCTGTGTGATTTCACCTTCATGACATCTCTTGGACATGAGGATCTTGTTGCATAAGCATATCCAGGAATATCAGATGCATAATGACCCACAGTATAGGCTGTATACATTGGTATGCAGTGGTGACTTTAGCAATGTCAGGTCTTATTACTTTGACAGTTCACCTCTGTAAGATAGGTGCTTGAGCTACGATCTTTATGTTTGGACCACAGTTCACATGCCAGATTGGGATTTCAAATTTTAACACACAACTGAGTATTACAGCTGTAAGTTAAAGCTAAGCTGTGTTTTGCAATCTGATGACTAAATTAAAAAAAACCAAACATGTAAATAAATTAAAGAAGAATACAGCACCTTAAACCTGTGCCAGTGCATGCCACTTCTAACAAAGGTATAACTCATTCTGGAATATAACATTTCCTTTCCGCTTGCAGAAAACTATTGCAATTTGTATGATAAGAATGCATTGTGAACAGATGAACATCAACACACACTACCATTACTGCAATGTATAGTGTCTCCTTTGGCATATACAATGTGACCTTGATCAAATATGATCCTTATCATTACACTGATTTTTACAAAAAATAAAACAAGTCCTATTTCAAACTGTAATGTTACCCATCTCAGGCCTGACTGTGCCCTCAAGCTATGAGCAGAATTCCAGGTGATGTCTCTGACAATTTTCATGTATATCAAGGGCACAACAAAGTCTTAAGATTTAGAAAAAGGACTAGTTCGCTGACTGAACATCTTCCAATATATGATAATCAATATAGACTACAGATAGTTTATAATTTTGGGTAAGACATGATGATCATCAAAGTGAAAAGCAAAGCAAAGATAAAGGCTTTAATTAGGCACTCTTTAGATGTTAAATACTCTGAGTTTGGAGGGGAAGAAATGGTTTCTGACTGATACCTGATACAATATAGTTTACTATGGTGGTGGCCATATTATAAGCTTAGAGAGCGCTACACATATGGCCTTCATGGCATGTCTTCTTGCTATATCTGTGTCCTACAGATAGTGACACTAACCAGTACAGAATTTTGTGTAGCAAAATAGTTTAGGCTGATCAACATGATTCTGCAAAGAACATGTCTAATCAAACGAATTTAGTATTTTTTCTAAAATAACAAACTTGTCTGATGTAGCAAACTACATTCATATAAATTTCTAAAAGGTCTTCAAAAGCATTCTACATTACAGAAAAATCAGATTGCATTGATACCGGCCATGAATGGAAAAAATGGGGATCTGATGGATTACGAATTAGGAAAAATTTGTTTAAAAAGAGGTTAAATAGTGACTTCAAGTATTTGTCATGGTTTAACCCCAGCCAGAATCATGCAGCTGCTTGCTCACTACCCCCACCCCTAGTTTGGATGGGGGAGAGAATTGGAAGAGTAAAAGTGAGGAAAAACTCATAGGCTGAGATAAAGTCAGTTTAATAAGTAGAGCAAAAGCCAGGCATGTGAGCAAAACAAAATAAGGGATTCATTCACAGCTTCCCATCAGTAAGCAGATGTTCAGCCATCCCCAGAGAAGCAGGGCTCCATCAGGCGTAATGGTTATTTGGGACGACAAACACCACAGCTCTGAATGTGCCCTCCTTCCTTCTTCTTGCCCCAGCCTTATATACTGAGCATGACATCACATGGTATGGAATATTTCTCTGGTCAGTTGGGGTCAGCTGTCCTAGCTGTGTCACCTCCCAACTTCTTGTGCCCCTCCCAGCCTACTCACTGGTGGGGTGGTGTGAGGAGCAGAAAAAGCCTTGAGTGCTTAGCAACAACCCAAAAAACCCGTGTTTTACCAACACTATTTTCATCCCAAATCCAAAACATAGCACTGTATCAGCTGCTAGTAAGAAAGTCAACTTCATCCCAGGTGAAACCACAACAGTATTCTTGGCAATATCTTACATAGGCACACTTCTAGACCAATCTGTGAAATACAGTTACCAAAGGGGGAATATAAAATCATTAAAGACAAAATATGAGGATGATTCAAAAAATAATTAAGTGAAAGCTAATGACAGAGTCAAATCCATGAGAAGGGTTGATTTGTAAAGTGGGATTCTTTGTAAAATGTATTTTAGCAGCATGACATCCAGGAACAAGGCATGTAGGTCACACTTACAAGGTGACATTCTGGAAGGCATTGGCTACTAGCCTGTCTTAATCTTCTACCTATTATGAGGAATGTGATCCTTGAATACATAAATCAGAGGACATAGTAAGAATAAAAAGGTAGCATTACAATTTCACATGGAATTTACAACATCATACTTAGATTATTGGTCTATGATAATTTTAGAAAAGTCGAGTAAAAATTATTAGACTGATTCAAGTTGAACAGACAAAGAACTTAGTCAATTTACTTTTCCAGAAGAAGGTCAAGAGCAGTCTTGATGACAGTGTCCTAGGAAAGTAGATTTTTTTTTACAGTACCCAATTTAATTTAGAAGAAAAAGCTTTTTTTTTGCTGTCAGTGGCAGTAGCCTGAAGTTAGGCAAATTCAGCTGAGAAGTAAAGTGCACATTTTTAGCAGTCAGAGTAATGAAGCATTAGAACAATTTACCTGTGAAAGTAATGGATTTTCTATCACCCAAAATCTCTAAATTAGGACTACATGTCTTTTTGGAAAATATACTACAGCTCAAACCAAAGTTATGGGTTTGATTTGGAAATTACTGAGTGACGTTCTTTGCCCTTTGCTATAGCGAGAGGTCAGGCTAGATGACAGTAATGGCCTCTTATGGCCTTGAAGTCTATGAATCTAAGTTGTGACTTAGCTTAATGAACAACACAGCAGAAAACAGTGCCTGTAATTCCTCATACCATGCTCAGACCATACCTCTCTCTGCTTTCATTGCCTAAAAGCACAGATAACCCAAATGATATAAAATGTTACAACTTTAAAAAATTTAATGCAAATTTTCCTGCTATGTGGTAAATGCAACAACTCAGTGGTTTTAAGAGAACTGCTGCCATGCTACAACTTGGTGAAAACAAGGCAGAGTAGCTCAAAAGCTGTTATTTTTCAGATTTTGAGCAAAACTTTTTGACCATTAAAGTTTGTCTTTTTCTCTTTCTCTCTCTCTCTATCACACTCTCTCTGATATGTCTCAAACCCAAGATAACAATGATTAAAGTTCTTGTGGTACAATAGGTTTTGGGTTTTTTATAGTATTAATGATTTTTAATAGTATTAATGATTTTTTTTTAAATAATATTAAGGTAAATGAGTGATAAATCAAAATGACACTCCCAGCAAAGCTGTTTTTTAATAGACCTCTCTGTTAGGTTATTTTAGTCACCTTGTTGACTGTTTCATATGTTATGGTACTGTGCTTTCTACTTACATGCTTATTTGAACAAACACCTTTTAGGGTATTTTCATAGAAACATGCTCATGTAATATTTATGATAACAAGCTTTCTTTCTTAGTTTATAGTGAAGTCCAACACAAAATATGGGAAGCACCTAGGAAATTTTCAGTGCCACGGCCTGAAAACTGTAGCTGAGTTTCCATTCATTTATTTTATCGTCCTACTTATAACATATGTTTAAAATGATGTACTTTTTTTGTATTTCTTGATATTACTTGTATAATAGAAGTTGTTGTTTTATATGACTTCTATACCTAAATGGTATGAATACAGGTCTTCATTTAAAACAAGTTAATTGCGATCTTTCTATTGTGTGTGCTTGATGAAAGCTGTGCATATTTAATTTCTAAATAAGCGTCCCTTTCTTTGGAAGTTCAATAAGAAACAAGTCATGTCGGATTCCTTTGCTGAAATTGTAGTGATCACCATGGCCACGGCCTGTGGTCTGTTCTTCATATACATGGACATATTGCTATCTCCTTTCAAAAAAATCACATGTTCAGATATAGACATGTCAATTTGCTCCAGACATGAAATAATGATAAGACTTCACTAAAAATTCAGCTATGATGTCACAAGCTTGTGGGGAAATGAAGCTCCTCTACATACTCTTTTTATAGCCTTCTCCAGTCTTTTTATAGCTTCTTTAGTCTTTGCCACTTGACCGATCTATTGGTATCTACAAATGGAAGGATTACATCCTAAAGCAAAAGAAATTTTTTTTTCTTAATCATTTCTTGGGCTTAAGGTCTACTGTACTAACCACACAGGGAAATTAGAATAAGCTATTAGAAAATGAAGGCTTTAATTCATACATAAAGACCGAACACATCATTTCCAGGGTATTCTTGCATATTTCATTTTAATCTGCAGAGTGCACTTTTTTTTCTCCTTTGTACAGTATTGGATACTGGATGAGATTCATTATCCTTCTTCTCCCCTGGGTGCACGCGATCCTTCCTCTGTGACCTAGATAACAAAAAATCCAAATCCAAAACATGGGGTGACAATCAGAAGGGGCACAGACATTTGTAACTTTCTCAGTGTCTATGTATTCATTGAGTACAACAGATATGAGAAAAAATATTCCCTTGAACAGAAAGAGGATATGTATCTTGGAGTTTTAAAGAGCTATTTTTACATGGCCATTCAATTAAAGAACAGCTTCATTGTAAAAAGAAATAAGTATATTCATTTAGCTCTCTTGAAAAATGTTGCTGTGAGCACCCTGAGAAAAGAAAAAAAATCCACGGGTCAGGATCAGTTGGCCTCAGCAATTGTCGTCTGACATTTCACTATGGTGGTCGAACACACATATTCTGGAGAGACTGGGAGCTCGATTTTATGGTGTAAATTTTAAGAACCAGAGCAGTTCAGAGCAATACTCAGACTTTTGTTCATCAGTCTATTCATACTGGACATAAACTGAGTATTGATGAATTTCAGCATTCGTTAACAAATACCACACATTGATTTTTTTTAGTCAGAGTGGACATATGTGAACAGTAAATCTAGGAACAAGATGGTAAAGGGTTTATTATTATTACTTAACCTATTATTTATTCTTTTATTATAAGAAAGAATTGAAGGTTTTTTTTTTCTCTGGCAGACAAATTCAAATAATTTGAAACATAAATGGAAATAATTCTTATACAATATTCAGCTAAGGACCAGTCACCATTCTTATCACCAGTTTGTAAAATGAGGCAGGCAAGATATAGAAGGTAAGAGAAAGTAGCACAAATGCAGCCGACGACTGGCAAAACAATATAAAAACAAAATATCCTGAAGATCAGAGTTTTCCCATCTCATTCATTCTTTCCCTGTTAAAAAAAAAAAAAAAAAAAAAAAAAAAAAAAGACAGGGGAAAGTTTAACATTAGGCCAAGTGTTGACAGTATGTACACAGAAACTGTTTACCTTAGATTTTAGAAACTGGGGTTTTTTTATAACCTTCTAATGACCTTTCTTTTTCGTCTTTCTTCTAATGACCTGTGAGGTATTTCTATAAGCGTCTAAAAGTTGCCCAGTTCTTGAAATTAACTACTTTGTAAATGTGTGAAGGAGTTCAGGTCATTGTTCTCATAGAGGGTTGATGTTACATGTTGTTGTATAGTATTTTATTACAATACAACGAGAAATAAAATATAGAAAGAAGACCTAATTTGTAGATACCTGTAGCGTTAAAGTAACACTAACATAGCAGTAATTATGAATATCCAGAACTGATGAAGTAACAGGTCATCTGGGAAAAAATTAAGCAGAACCATTTCTAATGCTTGAAGAATCATCAGTTCTTTTACATCTGCTGCCAGCACTTTACCTCTTGGTGCCAAGCAGAGGTAGAAGTAAAGTAATAAATCAAAATATGACATTATTTGCCAATTCCGGAAACAATAATCTCCACTTAGAAAGTGTTTAACAACACTTTCCTGTCTATTTGAGAATAGTAAAATTCTGAAAAATGAAGGAATTCCTTATCATTAATCTTTGAGTTATTCATGGTAGTCTTATGGAAAAGGGAAGAGGGGAAGAGAATAATATAGATGCTACTGAACTCAAAGTCTCAAAGAAAATGTAGAAGTTTGGCAAGGAACTGAAGGAAAAAATTAAAAAATTCCTTCTCTGAACTATCACTCTTGTTATTTAAAGAATTTTCCAATGAACCTGGAAACACACAAAATTCTGGAGTTGAGAGTTTTAAAGGTTTAACAAGCAGTATGTAGGTCTACATGGTCTACATGGTCTCCACATGGTTCAAATCAAACTCTAAAATTTCAGTTGAACCTAAGAACATTTTTCAACTCACCCATCATAGGTTTTATAATGCTTCATCACCAGCTTGACAGAACATTGTTTTACTACTTCGAGAGCTTTTAGGTAGGCAAGAGATAACAGCAGCACTGGGGAGCCGCCAGGTGTTTCTAAAATTGCGTATGGTAGTGGTAACTTGTTCCTGGCAAAACCTGAGTTACTGTAATGTCTGGCTGTGAAGCAATGCCAGGCATTTTGCTCATTCTGTGTAGATCGAAGTCAGTCCAGTACTTTGCTGTCCAATGATTTCTTTTCAGCCTTATATTTAGTGCCAATTATAGTAGATGCTTAAGCATGTTATTGCTATTTCATAGGAGTATCTACGAGAGCAAGCCTTCAGCGTTTCTAAATGGTTTATGTGTTAAGTCCCAGACCACCTTAGTGAGTTGAGGAGTATTTAGATCTTGACTTGTGGGGCCTTTTTTGTATGGGACTCACAGCTCTCTGTTGAGTAGAAACCATTTCAGGTTTTTTGCTAACTTTATTAGGAAGTATCTGAGTATCTTCCAACAACATTGCCACTGGTGCTGATGTGCCTTTGGTGTCTGCATCTGAAGTGGAATATTAATTTTTGTTAGGACTTTGGACATCTTTTTTAGTTCATTCTCTGCTATGTACTCGTGCCAGGGAAAGCAAAGGCAAACATTTTCCATAATTCCTTGCACTTCGTGGCAGAATGTGGCAGGGTCTGTGATGACCTTTTTGTCCCGTGGTGATTGTTTCCACAGCCTGGTTCTGACTCCTGTGAAAGATGTTTTTTCAACCCCAAGAATGTTGTTTTGGGCACTCTCGGCCATCCTGAGGGTTAAAAAGTGTTTACTACGTCATATGGCAAGATAATAGGAGTGAGACCTTATCCTTGGCTCAGCAACCTGGGACATCAATGCAGAGAGTAGAGATCAGATTCAGAGGTGTCGGCGAGATGTACTGCAACATTTTGCGCTGGTTAAAGCTCCTAAGGGCATGTGGCTTCATGCCAAGCAGCATTGAATTGCTATAAGCCAAACGAAGGCCTGAGATCATGTTATCCTCTTTTGCAATGGCATGAAGCCTCTAAGGCTTTCTATCAGAAAGAGTAGAAATGCTTAATAATAGATGCTGCTATTGAGATTTAAATATTAATGTGTCTATACATACATATTCTCAGACTCTTTTGTATAAGAACATTGTCCTTTATTAATTCACTGAGCTTTCGGAGTGGAAGTGAGTACTCTTATGGTGAAGTAATGTGTTTGTGAAGCTCTGTTACTGTTTATCCTTTTTTATGCAAATAGTTTTATCCATCCCTGCTCAGGTTTGTTCCTCTGTCATTAAGAATCCATTTTTCCTGTAGAATTAAAAAAGAAAAAAAATACAATGAAATGCTTTTTTATGAGACGTGTAGATGTAAGAAATTTTTAAAATATGTTTAATTTGTCAGATGATCTGATTTTCCCCAAATTAATTTTGTTTAGAACAAAACAACGTTGTTATGTTTGGTACTTATGCTCAGAATAGCTTCAGAGCTGGAATCTCAGGTTCTCCACAAAACTAAATGCTGTAAAGTGCTTTGACTAATGTAATTGTTAGATGTTCCCTGACTAGCTAATGACTACATACTCGTATTGATATTATGGGATGGTCCCTTCGGGGAAAGCCTCATATTGTTTCCTGTCAGTGTGAGTCAGTTTGCCTGCTGAAGTGAAGTGCTATAGGCAATTCAGAGTGTTCAAGAATAAAGTCTGATTAGTTGACGCTGAGGTGGCAAATAAAACACTAAGTGTGAGCTAACAATCCAAATGGTTCCCTAAAAAGAAGCATTAAGACACCACAAAGTCGTTTTTCATAAATAAAAGTTAAGTGGGTGGATGTTTTTCAGATTGCGATGCAGAGTCTTAAAATACACATAGATAAAATTCTCTTTGCCTTCTAATTGCAGAGGTCTAGTCGTAAGAAAGGAGGAAAATACAGTGGAGAATGAAGAAGAAATTTCCTGGTTTACTCTAGTACGAGGTGTCGTAGAAATCAAATCTCTCCTCATGTATTTATTATATTCCTTACATTACTAGGCAAAACAAGTTTGCTTTTTTATGATTAAAATATCTATTTAAAGAACAGTTTCTAACAGGCTTTTTGGAGTGCAGATTGAGAAAGTGGTGTTGTTTCTAAAGCTGAAGGCCTTAGTAAACCTCAGCAGATGTGGAAATTTAAAATTTTTAATCCCAAATGTTAAGAATGAGAAAAAGGGAAAAATTAAAAGGACATGAAGGCAAAATGGCTTTCAGTGTGGTAATTCCTGTAATATCATTGTTGATGACTTCTGTGCTTTAATTTGAGTTGTTAAATCCATTATGAGGCAGGTTAAATTATATTAAATTGCTTAACTGCTGGTGCAGTTGTCACAAGGCTATTTTTCAGTTAGAGTGCCTTCCAAGAGAAGATGTGAACACACTCCAACAGAAGGAATGCCCACTGGGCCTCAGCTGAGAGGAAGAACAGCCAAAACCATCAAGAGGAGCAGAGGAAATGACAGGCAACACAAACACCTTGTTGAGGCGCAGGCCAATCTGCGCTTTTTTAAAAAACCCTCTTTCTAGTATGGGCACAGGAGAAGAGGCCTGACACTTAGAGCATGGTTGGAGTACTTGGAAAAGGTAGTGCAGGATCTGTCAAGCTGATAGTAAAGGAAAAAGCTGCCATTAAAGGGTGCTATTTTCAGTTAGAGAGAACTTTGCCAAACTTTAAGTCTGCAGGATGATTTTTTAATGCCAAATATCTGGATTGCATTTAATATGTATTAAATGTTCAGTATAATCTATCTTATTATTGCTGAAAATAAAACTGGGGAAAACCTGTTAGATTCACATTTTAAAAGCTGCAATTTTTCCACTAAGGAATATCTGTACAATATCTATATTTTTGAGGAAGCGATTGAATTTTTGCACATGAGGATTTTCTGTCAAGAGTATGTCTTTCCTGAAGCCGTGAAAAACTCACTTTACACATGGTCAACAAAGCTTGTTAGGCTCTAGCTGCAAAATTCCCCCAAAATACAGTCAGACTCTACCTTGCAACTGCAGGACTGAATAAAATTGTCCTAGCAACTTGTTCCTGATTGCAGCAAGCTACTATGTCACTGGGACTCAAAAGTAAGGGCAGAAAGACCACCTCTTCCTATATCTACTGTGCTAGCTTTCCAGAAACTTGAAAAAGAAAAGAACCTCACTAAGAGGCAGAAAGAAAAACAATCAGAAGTTGTGGTTTATTGAAGGATAAGCAAAAGGAGGGAATGAGGTAATGGGGTTTGAGGATGATAATTGACATAACACCAGATCAGAAGAAAAGGTTGGAAGAGCCAAGAAAGGACAAGAGTCCTGAAAATGGAAAACCATGGAGCACTGGGACCAGGGTTTGGTGTAAGACGTTGATCTCCTTGCTGAAGCCAGGAAAACTTCAATGGTAACTGAGCCTGAAATCATAGAATCATAGAATGGTTTAGGTTGGAAAGGACCTTGAAGATCATCGAGTTCCAACCCCCCTGCCATAGGCAGGGACACCTCCCACTAGACAAGATTGCCCAAGGCCACATCCAGCCTGGCCTTAAACACCTCCAGGGATGGGGCCTCAACAACTTCTCTGGGCAACCTGTTCAAGTGCCTTACCACCCTCAAAGTGAAAAATTTCTTCCTAATGTTTAATCTAAACCTGTCCTCTTTCAGTTTAAAGCCATTCCCCCTCGTCCTATCACTACGTGCCCTAGTAAAAAGTCCTTCCCCAGCTCTCCTGTAACCCCCCTTTAGGTACTGGAAGGCCGCAATAAGATTGCCCTGGAGCCTTCTCTTCTCCAGNAAAACATCCAAGCTTCCTGGGCTCCTTTGCCCTGGAGGACTGCCTCCCAGGGGACTTTGTCAACCAGGCTCCTGAAGAGCCCAAAGTCCGCCCTCCGGAAGTCCAAGGTAGCAGTTCTGCTGACCCCCTTCCTTGCTTCTCCCAGAATTGAGAACTCTATCATTTCGTGGTCACTGTTGCCAAGTCGGCCTCCGACCGTCACATCCCCCACAAGACCTTCCCTGTTTACAAACAACAGATCCAGCAGGGCACCTTCCCTAGTTGGCTCTTTCACTAGCTGTGTTAAGAAGTTATCCCCAGTACCTTCCAAGAACTTTCTAGACTGCTCCCTCCCTGCTGTATTGTATTCCCAGCAGATGTCCGGCAAATTGAAGTCTCCCACGAGGACTAGAGCTCGCGATCTTGAGACTTCTCCCAGCCGTTTATAGAATATTTCATCTGCCTCCTCATCCTGGTTGGGCGGTCTATAACAGACTCCTACTACAATATCTGCCTTGTTAGCCCTCCCCCTGATCTTTACCCATAAACACTCGATCCCATTATCACCATCATTTAATTCAAAGCATTCGTAACACTCCCTG
Source organism: Anarhynchus alexandrinus (assembly GCA_008711295.1). NCBI lineage: Eukaryota > Metazoa > Chordata > Aves > Charadriiformes > Charadriidae > Anarhynchus > Anarhynchus alexandrinus. Next base: position 2,707,164 of record VUYV01000050.1, on the reverse strand, counting down.
ACATAAAGGGCCACCCCCCCGCCTCTCCTTGCTTGCCTATCCTTCCTGAAGAGTCTATAGCCATCCATGGCAGCACTATAGCTATGCAAGTCATCCCACCATGTTTCTGTGATGGCAACTACATCATAATTACCCTGGTGTACAATGGCTTCCAGCTCCTCCTGTTTGTTGCCCATGCTACGTGCATTAGTGTATAAGCACTTCAGGTGGGCTATTGGTCCTTTCTCCTTTTTACTGGAGGGAGCTGCTGTCCTTATGTTGGGGATTCCAGAGCTGGATGCAGTCCTCCAGGTGGGGTCTCACGAGAGTGGAGTAGAGGGGCAGAATCACCTGCACTGTAATGTCCCCTGCTCCCGATTTCCCTTTAATCCTGACCCATAGGCTCTCAGTCGGTTCTTTATCCATCCCTAGGCTGAGCTCCATGCATTTCAGCTGCTCGTTGATATATAAGGCAACATCGCCTCCTTGTTTCCCTTGCCTGTCTTTCCTGAAGAACCTGTAGCCTTCCATGCCAACACTCTAGACATAGGAGTCATCCCACCATGTTTCTATGATGCCAATGAGATCGTAGCCTTGGAGGTGTGCACGCATCTCTAGCTCCTCCTGTTTGTTCCCCATGCTATGTGCATTTGCATAGAGGCACTTCAGCTGTGTCTTCGTTGAGCCTGACTTGGCTGGAGCAGTGGCAGGCAGGAAGACAGTCAAGACCAGCAAGTGGACAGGCTGTAAAGAAATGGGGAGCTCCTGAGTCAACTCTGAGTTGAAACACTGAAGAAAGAAATTGCTCACTGAACCACAAAGTGCAATCGAGGTCTGTGAAACACGGCAAAGTATCAGTTCTCTGCACGTAGGGCCTTACAAAGTAGAGGGTGATAAATATACTGCTGCTGGTGGTTACATAGGTTAGGGTGAATGGCAGATAACAGTGTTGATGGCATCTGAATACTCTCACTGTGCTGATGAACTGTGTGCATGATAACACAACATAGATTTCTAGATAGAAATGTGGCAGAAATTGTATTTCTTTACCAAAAATTATGAAGGGTTTTTTACAGTCACAGTATGAATAGGAATGCCAGAGTTAAATTAGCCTATGAAATGTAATTTCCAACATTTCCAGTCTTTCATCTATTTCCGGTTGCAACCTTAAAGTTAATTAACAGAGGGATGTGTGTATGTGAATTTGTAGGTGTATGCAGATAATGTAGACTGCAGAAGAAGGAAAAGGTTTCATGCTTGTGTAGCCTTACCATAGCAGTCATTGCTGAAGACAGAATCAGGGGCAACATTCAGTTGCCTTCACCAAAGGCTATTAACTTCCTTCCATAGATCTGTCCTGTTCCTAAACACACACTTACAGCATAATCTTGATTCACCCCTAAAGCCTGGTGAATCCTGATCTCTGAATGAGGCAAAGAGTGTTTGTGAAAAGAAAATTATGTGACTGTGAGGCTAATTAAAAACTTTAACATTGATATTGGATAACTGTTGATTCTGCGATTTTACTTTTTTCTTAATGCAAGATTTTTTGTTAATATTACTTTAGAGGGTTCTTTTAGGAAGGAAAACATGTAAGGGTATTGCTTGGTGACAGAAATTTTTGTAACAAACGGCCAAACTTCGGGTTAAATATGCTTTTTTGAAAATTAAAATGAAGACTGATTTTATGAAGATAGAAACACTGATCTTTGGAATTCCTTGCTGTATCATTTCTGGCCTATGAAAGGAAAGGAAAGAACATTATTTCATGTTTTTTGTTTTTCCAAGGACTCACAGTCTTTTCACAGTTAGACTGAGTGTCAATCCACGTGCATCTGTCTGAGGAGTTACCTATAAATTATTTTCTTGCATTATTAATCGTATCTGGTTTATTATACAATGACTGCTACAACTGGTTCCACCTACATCTGTAGAAACGCATGAAAGATTTTAGTAATGCAGATTTTTGCTGTCTGCTTTAGCAACCTATATTTAACGCTTTAAGGATTAGTAGCATGATATGACAAGTGCTTTCCACTGTTTCTTTGTTATAGTATGCCTGCCTCTAGGTCCATAACTTTCAGATACAACTCCCCTTCCCACCCTCTTGTCAAACCAAAGAGAGATAGTCACTGGGCAGCATTATTTGCTCTCTTTTACAATTTGCTGTTTACATATTTTTTCTTGAGCTATGTCCAGGTATAATTAGTAAATATTAGGAAAAAAAAAAAGTAAAAAAAAAAAGTAAACATTAGGGAAAAATAATTTTGTCAGTAATTTTTGTAATCAGTAATTTTAGCCAATAAAATGCTCTATTGTGGATAGTTTGACTCTGAAATGAAAATGATTTCCACCAGGAAAATTATTCTTTGGGGTGTGGCTACAGCCTAAGTTTGTTCAAAATTGTGCATAAGAATAAGGGAACAAGGAAGCACACAATTCTCTTATTTTCTTCATATGCTTAACATACAGAGATGTTTAACTCCTGCCAGAACTTGATACAAAATGACAAGAAATCAAAGGGAGCCCTTCGACTCATTGACTTCTGCAGAATTTGGACCAAACCATCTATGCACAGCTAGCAAAGTAAATCTACTGATTGTTCACATAAACAGCTATGAGGAAATGGTCCCTACCTTTAATTTTTTTGTGCCTGCACCCCACAAAAAAGTTATACTGACTTTCAAACGCAGGGTCTATGGAAATTGTCATCGATGTCAGTTGGGTTTGCATTATCCACGATGTTAACTTATTAAAACAGTAAGAGAAATTCATACTTTTCTAAGGGTAGAAAAATACTCTCTGAAACTGATTTTGTTCTCAGAGAAGGGTTTGATGGGAAGAGGAGAGAGATGTTCAAATTAACTTGAAGTAATAAATGCAGAATCATTACATAGGCTTTTGAGAAGAGCTGTATGAGCACCTCTTGGTTGGTTGGTTGATTGGTTGGTTCTCTATTGAGTAGACTGAAGTGTATGGGAAGCACTGAAGGTATTTTGCTTGGTTCTGCTCATTACACTGAGAATATTCCGGTTCTCCATCATGGTATTTATTAAGCAAAGGCACGGAAGGCTCCAGAGCAGGGGTCTCACTACCTCCAAATTTATATATGCTTCAAGACTAGGGCAGAGTAGCATGCACTAAAAGCATAAAATAGCATTGTTGTGTTCAGTATGATTTTTTTGTGGTGTAGGAGTTAGAATAGTCCTTCGCCACCTTTGAGACTGAGGACAAGTGGATTCAGCAAGTGATTCAGCACAGTGTAAATTCTTTTTTTATTTTCTTTTTTTTTGTGTATGGGTCTTGTTTTGGTATCTTGCAGGGAAGAAATGAAAGAATGCACTGTGCTGATCTTGTTATAGACGTGTGTCCCAAATATATTTCCTTAAAGAGCAACTACTGATACATAATTATAGAAATCCCACTGAGCAAAGCTATAATCACCTCTCCACCCAAATATCTGTTCTTAATTTTATTATATGTAATATGAAGCTCTGTGGAAGTAATAATAAAACTTAATTAAAGATACATTGTACAACAGCTTTTCCAGTTGAGCAGATTGAAACTACAGCTTAACTCCCTTGCACCCTGTAAATACACACATAGTTCTTTGACTTAGATATGAAATGCCCAGCCACTGTTTCCTCTCGGGAAATATTCTCAACAGAAAAGCTGAGAATCCTACAGTCAATAAAAACAAAAGAGAAGAGAAGAGAAGAGAAGAGAAGAGAAGAGAAGAGAAGAGAAGAGAAGAGAAGAGAAGAGAAGAGAAGAGAAGAGAAGAGAAAAAATAAAATAAAAGAAAAAAGAAAAGAAAAGAAAAGAAAAGAAAAGAAAAGAAAAGAAAAGAAAAGAAAAGAAAAGAAAAGAAAAGAAAAGAAAAGAAAAGAAAAGAAAAGAAAAGAAAAGAAAAGAAAAGAAAAGAAAAGAAAAGAAAAGAAAAGAAAAGAAAAGAAAAGAAAAGAAAAGAAAAGAAAAGAAAAGAAAAGAAAAGAAAAGAGGAGTGAGGAAAAATATTTCCTGAAAAAATACAGTTTAAAAAAGAGCAATACACTTAGAAGCACTTTTTATGCTATCTGTTACATTTGTTAAGGACTAGATTTATCAGAGAACTGTTCAACAGTGTGGGACTGGTTTGATGTTATGTCATTCAAAAGGGATACAAGATTTTTTTAGCAAGGCTGCGAATGATATGAAATCTCTCTTTTAAAATCTGCACCTCATACTGTTATATCAACTGTACAGTTGTAGCAGAAGTTAAAGTAACTATAAACAGTAATGTTTTCAACTAATAATATCTTGAATAGTTTTTCTTTTTTTTTTTTTTTTCTTGTAATAGGTAAGTTCAGATCACCCCATAACCAGAGTGTAATGAAATTGTCAACATTTTCTTCATTTCTTCTTTTCCTGACAAATGGTGTGAACATATCACCTTTTTCTCTTAATGGAAAACCTAACTGGAATACATCAAAATGCTATTAGGTTTTTCATTTTCTACCACAATTTAATGCTGGGGAATGCATGCAACCTTCATCTGCGCACGACTGTAAAATATTCCCTGTCCCTGATAAAATGACTGCAATGGAAAATCAAGCAGAATTGTTCTCTGTTTTGTATTGCTATTCCTTTGTTACAGTCTCTCTCTGACTGTGTGTAGGAGGATTATCAGGGCTACACAAATACACATGGGTTATATTACCTAAAATGTGCTAAAAATGACTTAGGTAAAATGTTAATGTGTAAACATGTTTAATTAAAAAGTCTCCATCTTCAACACTACTTTGCTACATACTGCATTTCTTCAAAAATAAAAATAGTGAAATAAACAATGCATTTATCATAAGTTTCAAGACATGTTGATTTCAATATTATGTAGAAAATAGAGAAAAAGATCAAATACCCTCATCCCGAGGGAAATATCTGTAACCTATTCGTTGTTTAATTCATTTTGTCATGTGCTAAACCAATAGTGAGATATAAAATAAATCTAGACTTGCATACATAATGTAAGTCAACACAGATCCTAAAAATGAAATCCTTCATCTATAATATTACACCTTACAAGATCAAATCATGTTCCTTTTTGAGGCAATTTCTTTAAATGGGAGCAGAATTGGGCCCTTGCATCATTTCCCTCAAAGGGAGAATCTGTGCCGGAGTGCATAAAAAAATGTTATTGTAACCTAAGTACTAAATGCATAATTATGATAGCAAGTTTCTTTAATAACATGGTGTACTAAATAAAATCAATGATACTTTTAATTTCCTAGCATCTCTTATCTATTTGAAAACTAAAAAAAACCCTATCATATATGTCTATGTAACAATTGTTTTTGTCTCTAAAGTAGTTGTAGTAAGTAAAAAGGAACTTCTTCACCAAGTCTTATGAATATATAGGCACATTATTGAAAGAACATCAACATTATAAACTTGCCGTTCTCTAAATATATTCATTGTTTTCTGATAGTTAGCTATGGTAATTTTAGAAATTATATATATGTATATGTATATAGTTAAATATACATTTCAGATTAAGTCTTTCTATTAATACGAGTGGAGGAATCAAACAGGAAATAACTTAAAACTTTTTATATGATTTAATCTGGACAATTCTGTCTAGAGGATTTTACAAAGAATGCAGAAAGAAAATAAGTAATATTTTCCCTTTTCCTTTTTCAAACGATACACAATGCACAGAAGAAAACAAAGTTCTGGAGTAGTTGTTTCAATGTAAAACAAGATCAAATAATTTGGATTAATTGGGGGTTAAAAAGAAAATTTCTGGAATTAAAAAAAGTACAGCAGCAAAATTGAATATTTTTTTCTCCAAGCATCCTATGTAAGTAGGTATTAATTCTGAAAAATAAATGCTTTTAGGAAGAGAATACAGATTTTTGTATCATTTTAATCAAATTGTAATAATAATAATTTATTATAAAACCATTTTGGTTAAGGTAGTGCTGATTTAAGGACGACTTGGTAACAGCGCTTCCACTTGTCAGTTAGCAGCACCTAGATCTGGTCCATTGAGGCTGCAAGAGCAGCTGTAGACAGGTGTCCTACCCTTCTCCATGCTCATCAGCGGGCTGCGGCTATTGTCTCAGCCAGAGACATTGTCAGCCCCTAGGAAAACCAGAGATCAAATGTAGAGGTCATTAGCTAGCACCTTTTGGTCTTGCTATAATAACATCCCGATTGCATACATGGCAATTTACATAGCATTACCCATTATGCTTTGTGCTGCAATTTTGCTTTTGGAGGTCACTCTAACTTGATTAACTCTCTCTTAAGAGTGTCTTTTCTAAGCATCAAAGCCCCACATTTACACATTTTACTCTATTTCTGGTTGGCAGCTTCTTTGAAACTAAGGTGCTGTGTCGAATTGTACTGGGAGTCCTGAAAATATAACCACAAAAAAAATAAATAAATCCATAAGGTAAGACCCAAAACCTTCAATAAGAAAATGTCCAATTAAAACCGGCTAGATGGCCTTGGTAGGCTTACAGTCTTTCTGAATTTGCAAACCTCAGTAGATATTTTTAATTGCTTTTTTTTGTATTATTTATTTGTTTTATCTGTAATTAGATACACAGACACTCTGCCTCTCTTGTTCATTTTCTTCAGCATTAGCTGTTCACAGTGGATGTTCCTTCTGCTAGGTATCTGTCAGAATTTGGGATTCTATACCCATTATCGAGATTGATAGCAGTTATCAAACCTCAAAATACGCATGTGTTTTTTAAATATTAGCTGTCACGGTGTGATAAGTTGCGTTGGATTGTATGTTGCGGAGTGTAGCGCAGAGCCCAGTGGGGCTCAGTTTTAAAGACGAACATACTGAACTCGATGGCAGAGCACAGAAGCAGCATAAACAGACACGGATACAGAGACACACAGGCACGCACACACACAACCGGGGTTCAATATTTAACAGAAATCTAAAAAAATTGTTCAACACCCTTATCTTTTGTTTTCTCACGTAATTAAGTTACATAACTAAAATGGAAATTTTGGTTTTACATCTGATTGATAGACCAGTTAAAATTTGCTGTAAATTCTGAATAATTAGTTAAACAGAACGTGCATAAAGGTTAAAATACTGCAGAGAAATGCAAAATACAGGAAAGAACAATTGCAAATTGACCTGTATTGTATAGGAGGGAGGGGGTAATCATGCTCCGTTATGCATCTTACAGAACAGTGGTCTACCAAAGCATTAGGAGATGTCTGGAAAATGTGATCCATAACACATCTACCGAATCTCTGTGAAATCCTTCCTATTTTGGAATATTAGCTAATTAATTTTCATTCAGGATAACTTGTTATCCTTTAAAAAAATGCAATCAGAAGATTTTGATTACACTTCTTTCATTTAACAGCAAAAATGAGTGGTGTTAGTGCTTTAGAGGTAACATACATATGTGCATCCACATGTGCATAACAGCATCATTTTAGCCCATGAGTCCAATCTTTCTTTTACACTCCTAAATAATCTCAAAACATTTTACACATTCTTTTCTGCAGAAATTTGCATATTAATGCAGTCTAATTGGCTACTCTAGTAGCCTTTAATGCTATCTGCAGTATTCAGATATCTCTAATAAAGAAGCTGTAGAACAGTTTTTGGCTCTTTAATGGGGACTTTAAAAGTATATAATTATCCCTTTGTGCATACAAACTAACAGAAACACTTTTATACTGACAGAGGATTGTTGCTATTATTTATTTTTTTATTTCTCTAAAAGGTAGTGGTGAAGAATTCACTCGTAGCGAGCTAAAATGTGGTATTTTAATTAAGTGGAAAACTTGAAAAGGGAAGCTTTTTGCAGAGGGGGCTCAATTGCTTCTTACAACCTTTCTGAAAAGGGCAGAGTGTTAAAACAAACCTCCCACTTTTATTTTCAAAAGGAAAAAAATCAGAAGCTAAAGATAATCTCTCCATTAGTATTATTAAAAGTGTTCAGCTTTCTTCACATGCTTTAGAAGCAGACAGACTTGTCATGAGCATCACATTTGCAAGCACTGTCACAGCTACTGAAGGCTCTGGTAAAAGCACAGAAGTGCGTTAACAGTAACTGCAAGCAGCCTTTGGGGAACAATAGGCTTACCTATACTGTGCCCAGCTATTCAAAAAAACAAGTTGCTTTATTATACTCCATACTCGCTTTAGTGCTCATATAGTGCTTGACCCAGCCTCATTTTTTGAAGTACTGTCACTAGTTCTAAACACCTTTTTCTTTCCCTTTGGGTTAGCTAATTTGACTGTTATAGCATTCACCAAAATAACACTGACTCCAGCGTGTAACATCCAATATGTTCTACTGCTGGAGAGAGAAACCTTCCTTCAAAGGTTCTTCCATTTTTTTTTCTGTGCACACGCACATTTGATCATTTGTCTTCTTCTACAAGAAAGAAAGAAAGAAAGAACGATCTAAAAATTATTTAATTATCTTGACAGATACATGTTGACAATAATTATATATAAAAACCCGTTGGTATTAAGACAATGGCAAAAAGTAACTCAGGATTTGCAGAACAATTGTAATAGTGTCATTAGTGCCACAAAACTTCTCAAGCATGTCAGAATCACTCAGCAAGAACAATGTGGGACACTATTACAAAAGCCTTGTCTAACTAGGAAGTAATTTCTGTTTGGATTTCACTGTGTTGTTTTGGCAATTAATCTGCTCTAGGTTGGATGCACTGTTGAATAAAAATACATTTTAACATGCTGTGTGGATGCCTTACGTAGGGTGATGGAAAGTGGGCTAAATTTGCATGACCATACTTTGTCTACTGTAATAAAGCCGTGGCTGCAATATAATCAAGCTGAATAAGTAATCAGCTAGGAGAGTGTTTTCAGATCTTTTTTTCCTTAGGTCAAGTAAGTCCCTAACTGACACACTTTTATAGGATTAGGCAAGATCTAACTAGGTTTGGCATCTAATCTGTTTTAGACAGTGGTTCATTTTTTCCATCATTTCTATCCATAGGGAGGCAAGGTCACCCAATACGCAGACAGAACAGACTGTACTTCTGCATGACAAATAAAACAAGGGGAACACAGGCAGTTTTGAAAGAGAGTCTGAGACTCTCTTCCATTTCAGGCATTGTGAAAAAAAGAACTATCAGTTGCCAAATGGTGAAACAGACTTTCTATGAGCAACAAGTTATGTGCAGGCCTTGGCAAGTGGCACAGCAAGCCAGAAACATGGTAGTACTTAAAACATTTTTGACTTGCTGAAGCACAGAAATGACAGCCATTGCTTCTGTTCCCTTTCATAACATTAATTTCCTGGTCTTTAAAAAGGAAGAAGCTAAAACCACCTCAGCTTGTATGTGTTTCAGGTGACCAAATAGCCATAGAAAGGGTGCAAATGTCACAAATTAATAAAAGTGTGTCTCTGAACAGGCTGCCTAATTCTTCCTTCTCAGCTGTAAAAGTACGTGCTTAAGTATCTAGTTCAATAATAGATGTAAAAGTATGGTTCAATAATTTTATTTTTCTAAAGGTACTGTGTTGAATGCATTTTTATCTTCAGAAAGTGAAAACAATAGATGGACGTCTTCAGAATCCACATCAACTCTCTAATTATTGTCCAAGGTAGTTTTTATATACCATGGAAGAATTAAGAAGGTTTCCTCACTAGTCATCCACATCCTCCCACAAGGAAATCTGAATGTGTGTCTCCAGCAAACAACCAGAAACCAGGGCCAAAAGACCCTCAAGATCATTAAAAGAATTCAGCTGAGAGCAGATGTTTGGAGAGAATAGTTAATATCACAGACCTCAGCACTAGGTCATTTGTTTGAAAATCAGTCAGGAAGATTTGACTGCATGAGATATCTTAAAAGCCATCAGGGAAGGGTTAGATTCCCCTTGTCGATCAAGTTCTCTATATTTTTATGAAATAGAGCTCAAATGCATTTTAAAAAAAGGTTCACCTTTTGTCTGCTTCTGGCACTAAATGTAAGAAGAAGACAAGGTAGACAGAGGAAAAAGCCAATGGTTCATCAGCACTTCACAGATTCCTTAAAGAGACCTTTTTCGATTCTATGTGTATGAGAAGTGGACTGTTGTGTACCATCTTGGTGAAATCATTCTCAGAATGTTTAGGAATGTTCCATGGCAGAAATATTGAAAAAGTCACAATATTTTTCTGTGAATTACAGTATATAAAAATACACTTATAAAAAAAACCCAGACAAACACCTAAGCATCCAGGGCACGGATAGGAAATGGCTTTTTACCCAAAGAAGATACTGCTTTAGATATGCAGCAGGACAAAAGGGAAACAAAATGTCAACTCAATCTCTGCCTCCCCTGGAAAACAATCCATATAAATTGTATGGGATAAAAATTGCTGATATATTCTGATCAAGTACCTTTGTATGAAAAGAAGTCTGAGATTTAATATGCTGGAATTCTGTATTTCCTCTTGCAATGGCCACTGGAGAGGATGGCTCCCTCCAGCTCACTGCTGTGAGTTACTTATGGAAAATAAAGTGCCAAGAATGCAATTCTCCCTCTCACAAGCTACACCTGGCTTGTGGATAAAGATAACGGCCATAGTCCCTGTTGCTTCCCGTTCTTCTTTTCTTCAGATGACTTAATTCATCACAAGCAGGGAAAGCAATAAAATATATGGGAGAAGCAAGTGCTGCAGCATGAACATAAAATGTGCCTTTTATATATTCAAATTCATATCCAGTTGTAGGAAATATTCATGACTAATATTAAACTAAGCCCAGAATTAGGCAAAATGCAACAGACATATATTGAAGTGAGCATTTTATTATGTGCTATGTCAGTCAGATTAAAGAAAAGAGTGCATGACACCGACAGGATATTGCATGTATATCAAGCAATCTATTTATATATGACAGGGAGGGTTTGATTTCTGGAAGGAGTGACAACCCAATGAAATAACTGCTCGCCTTCAAAATTACTATAGTCTAAATGTATACCCTTTAGAATACAATTTTAAATTACAATTAACAAAATGTAGATAAATATGTTTGGGAATCAATTCTGACATACAGAATCGAGGAAGAAGAAATAATCTGTAAAAATACCAAGAGGTTTCTGAGTGTCATCAGCACCCTGGCTCTGAAAAACTGAATGAAGGAAGCAAAGGATATTTCTCTGAGAATCCCAGAGAAGGTAATTTAATAAAAGGGCTGATTCGTTTGATGCCAAAAAAGCCTTGAAGTAGAGGTGGGGGTGGGAAGTTATATTGCGCTATTTTTCCCCAAGACCAACACGTAAACTAGAGAAGTGAATCTGCTGTCATTAGCAATATCTGATCAGGACATGAGCCTGTTTGTAATAATAAATTGCAACATCTCACGTGCTTCACTACTGTTCTAGCCACGTTAAAGCTTTTGTTTTATCGCATCAGTGTTTCTGGTCATTTGCTTCCTGCTCTGGTGTAACATTGAGTAAATATCTGCAGAGACAGAAACTTCAATGCTAGAAAAGAGATAATTGCTGCACCGTTTTTAAATAGCATTTGCTGCGAGGAAAAAAAAAAACCAACCAAAACAAACCACCCAAAACAACACAGAAAACCTAAAGAACTAAAGCTGAACCCACTAACTTCATTACCTGCAAAGATAAAGTGCATTGAAACAGAAATTCTTTGAGTTCACAATCATTACACTTGGATGCTTATACGAGAGAGTAGGATAAAGGAAAAGAACAATCAATGGTCAATTGACTTTATTTCTTTTTCTAGAATTATAATTTGCATGACTGTTACATGTTTCCAAGGTTATCTGAGCAGAACACATACCGCCCATCTGACACGCAGTCCATAAAGTAAGCTGAATGAGAAAAACAGATATTCCACGTGAGAAACATCAACCTGCATTCTAAGCAGTAATGAGAATCACTGTAGTCAAATCTCCTCTTGCTCTTATTTCCATGAGGTTTCATCAATATCCATTTGGTGCATTTGGGGGAGCTATAGGACAGATGCAATCACGTATGGCTTTATACATCAATAATTTCAAACTGTATTTTCTCATAACCTTTCCTTCTTTGTTCAAAAGGGGACTTCCATTTTAAATTGTAATCTATGACTTTTGAAACGGATGTTAAAGTGTCTTGCCGACAAATTCTTCTGGTTGATTTTCTTCTCTCTTCTTTCTTCTTCTCCTCCTTGCTGTTTTGAAAAGCCATCATGGTAGCATTATGTGTAGGTGAAAGGTACTAGACTGTAAGGCGACAATTAAGCTCCCATTTTTTAGTGGGATTGCTATGGGGATTATGTATTTAGGAGATGCTAATCGAAGTTGCACACTGATGTTAAAATTCAGCATATATTAGCTACTTATAACCAGAGATTAAACCATTTCCATAACACACTGCTAACATCTTAGTCTGAATACTTTCTACTTCCAAATCTCACTCTACATTAAGCTTGATTACTTGTGGCTTCATAATGCATTTGCTAATATCATCTTAATCCTTCAGTGGCATTATACTGTATAACAATGAATAACGACCCAGATACAGGAGCTGCTGTATCACAAGATCCAAGGAAGATTTAGTGCAAGGAAGCAAAATTATCTGAGGTTGTCACGCTTAAATAATAATTATTAACGTGGGCTAGAAAATCCTTGCCTCTGATTGGATAAAAGCTGCTAAAACCCAGGATGATCTGTACCTTCTCATCTCCGGCTTGAACTTCTGCTAAAAGCAGGTGCTTCCTGTACCAGACCTCACCCTCGTAGCAGCATGGCTGCAGATTTATATGCTCTTCCACCCTACCCTGAAATGAAAGCAAGTTCTTCTCAGAAACATTTAAAAGATGAAAGTGCTGCAACAATACAGTACACGGTTAAGCAACCTTTTTGTGATATAAGCTGCATGTTTTGAAAATGTCAATGCTTTCTTATTTTTTGTTGAAAAAATAAAGTGCATTTCTGATTGAAACTAGAGTGCCTTTGTGATTAAAACCGAAGGCAGATTTTCACTATCATGTACCAGCTGCTTGGATAGGGAAACAAAGGCCACATAAATGGAACAAAACTAAACTATACTCATGAATCAGAGAACACTTTTTCAGCTGGGCATAATATCCTTCCTTACTGGCTGTCCTCAACTATTGTGTAGAGTTACACATTTGCTGCGCTCCATTGCAGAAGTGGCTGTATTTCGTTTCATTTAACTAATTCCTGTCTCCCTCCCTCTAGAAAAATGGTTCTTTTAGAATGAATGGCTTGATATGGATATGAATGTTCACTATTACATTCTCATTCTTATCAGAGCTTTGTAAGGTGCTGAATGCAGTAAAAGAATTTTGGATTTAGGGGATCCAAGCTTTTTTCTTGATTCTGTTAGGAAATCAAGATTGAGACCTTTGCACACATACCTAAGAGATGTAAGAGCTAGGTCTGCACTGCCTTTTATAGGACATCTATGGCTGTCTTCAGGATCTTACCAATTGCCCTGCTGAGCGTTAAGATCACGATGGAGTTCAGAGCTGCAGCTGGTACTTTGTGAAGAATGCAGAACACCGCAGGATTCAGCAAGTACAAGCAGGGCATCCAGAACTTTAATATTATCCCAAATAATATGGGAAAACATATCTACAGACTGTGTTTTCAGCCAGAGCTACCGTCTTAGAAGCAATGGCGTAGATGAACTCTCAGGTGGGCAACAAAGCTGCTGTCCTTTCCACAACAGCTTTACCCTCCCATTAGCGGCAGGATATGTAAAACCTGACAAGCTTCCTCTCTCCTCTAAAAAGGATAATGCATAGGTATTGTGCATGTGATGCTGAGTCCCTAACATAAGAGGAAGATCTGTTGCAGCTCAGTTTCTCATGAGGTAGCTTATGGCTAAAAAGCAAACTACAGTCTTAATCATTCCCTGCCTCGACTTACCCATTCATGTAATTTGTAAAAAAAGAAGTGGGCTGTGACTGTTCCACAGACCTAGTAGTTATTTTCTTTGGTGGTACCTTGACTGAGAAACGCAGCAGGGTCTGCAGAGGACACAGGGGAATTTTAGCTATTTCACCTTTTAAAAATTCTGGTTGAGGAAGTTATTTCAGGTTTCTTCCTGGGATGATGGACAATTGTTTCTCTGAGTGCCAAACTGACTGTGCACAGGGAGAGCAATTAGCCTGATCTACTTTGTTTCTACCAAGGGACTGTGAGTACTTACGACTGACTCCAACTTCTCTCTGCTTCCTAGCAGAGGACCTTCTTTTCTTTTGTGCCTCCCTTTCCTTGCCTTGTCCCAGATGATTTTTTCCATTATTATTGGATTCTTTGATTTTTCTGTCTGTGGAAAATGAGCTTGTGCAAAGAGTGCACTGCATGGGTTTGATAGTACTTCTCAGTCAACGATAGCATTTTAATGTCTTGTTTTTACTGGCTATTGAGTTTGGCAGCCTTAGCCAGTAAAGAGGGGGGGAAGGGGGCTGCAGACAGCCTGCCACTCTTCTGGATTCCTACCATGTGCACCTCTGTCTGATGGTGTATTTATTCCCAGTTTCTCTAGAAGTAACATTTTACTTGGACAGAGATACTTGGAGATACACTTAAGGGTTCCCATTTGAATTCTTCAGATGAGAAATCAATGTCCAGACTTTGATTCCACTGAAGTCTGGGGCAGAAAATGCATAAATGAATGAATGAATGAATGAATGAATACAGATAGTAGCGGGTACAAGATGGATCTCTAAAGTATGAAACAGCATCATGTCACAGGAGGAGATGATCTGGCAAGTCTCATGCCATAGACATCTGACAATGGAGGCATTCCCAGGGCCACGATATGGCCCGGTGCCAGGGGCAGCTGATGGGCTCACCAGCCGGTTACATCTGGCACCCAGAGCTCTGTGAGTGCCGCAGCACGAGGCTGCGGCATCGTGTTGCCACCGGGAGCTCTCTGAATTTGAGCTTTTCCCAGGTGCAGCTTGCTGCCATAGCCTTGCCTTTGTCCCCAAACCTGCCTCCTATCATACAGCCCCTCTCCCATACCTTCTTCTCTCCTTACATCGTATGTCCAAAATATGGACACTTACAGACTGCTTGAAGAAATAGAGAGGCCTGGGAGTGGGACAAAAGAGTCTCACAGCTTTGCTATTATTGCATGTTTAGGGGATTTTGTGGGAGGAACTGTAAGCAGCATTAGCTCCATCTCTCTCTATGGGCCAATTTTAAAGATTTGATCACATTCTAGAAAAATGCTTTCTCTGTATGTCCAAGCTTCTCAGGCAATATATATTCTTTTATATGTTAGGAGCACATTTATAGAATCCATTTCACATTTTCATTATTGAGTACTCATAGTACTGTGTAGGCCAGTGAAAAAGAGTCCTTTAGTGTCATTTATATGAAAAGTATAGTGAGCTGTTTCTATTCAGTGTTTTACTGGTTAACTAGAGCAGGGTAATGGTAAACTTTTACTGGAATATATAGGCCACCTACAGTAGAAGGTAAATAATATTCATAATAAACTACCCTATTCCCCGTATTGCATGTAAGGAAACCTAAACTCTGATAGCAGTGAAATTTGCTTTACAGTTAACTATTTTATCTGTTTAGTTGTGAGGAAAGATGAAGCAGATTAGATTATATACAGGCATTGATTAATACCTGGAAACCACAAATTTCTCGTTGTGGAAATATCGGTTGGTTCACACAGAGTAGAAAGTGACTGGGATTGCACGACTGGAAAAATGAATCTGTCTGTGGATCAGGCTCTCTCTGTTATAGTGACAATAAAAATGACAAAGTAGTAAGAGTACAAAATTAGGAGGGGGAGAACTCATGCTAAGGTTTGGATCCAGAATTAGCAGGAAAAATATTTTTTTTCTAGAAAGAGGATGCATCCAAAAAGTTCATATATAATACTGTAAAGCCCTGGATTCTGTATCTTTAATAGTGATTTCTTGGTATATTAGGGGAAATAAAGTTAAAATCTTTAGGACTTTATGCCAGGGTCATTTTCTTGAGACAATGCTCCCCAGGCCTCTTATAAAACCTAAACCAGGGGAAATTTTACTTACCCCTACTGTGCGAAAGAAAAGAACTCTTTTTACAGAACTCAAAAGAATCGCGTGCTTTTTATGCATACAACCTTCATGCAAGAGGTCCGTCTGATTCAACTGATACATCTAAGACGCAGATAAACAGTTCACAGGAAAGAAGCTGAAGTAAATAATACCACAGCTTTTGCTGTCAAAATGAATTAAGCTCCTGATATCAACATAGGTTCAACCAAACCAACTTTCTATAGTATTTTCTTCTCTTTTAACCTCACCTCTCTCCTCATTTTATTGTACATCAAATTTGGCAGCTCCAACAGTTGTAATGCTCTAGGTTTACCCTGTACTCGTGAACAGCTCTGAGATATGCCCAGTTCTACTATATCACCCTTTTAGTTCCCAGTCAATTGACTGCTTTCACATTGCACTTTGTAAGACAGACTGCTCCCCCACATCTTTCTCAGTGTAGTTGATGTTCACAGTTCCTAATCTTCAGGAGCATCAGAAGAATGTATTAAATGTAAAAGGCAAACTATCCCTGACTTTTCTGGTTTAATAATTGACATACTTTAAATTAAAATAAGACTAAGAATGTCCTTAACTGTACTAATGTTTCCTCCAGGAAGGAACTACCTTGAACAAAACATCCAAATTCAACTTGTAAACTGGGCAGTACGAAGGCCTCTTTAAACTATGTACAATGCAGTTAGTATAAGAGTCTCTTTTCAAACTTATATCAAGAATATGCCGGCAATGTGTGGCTATAACCTCATTTACAGGAGCACAGTTATACTCACCTAAGTGGTAAAAACAAAGACAGGTTTATTTTCATATAAACTCTCATTTCATTAGCAACTAATTACTATTTAAAATTTACTATAATAATTAATTGTTTACAATATTGTCTCAAGCAGACTGTAGCTTATATAAAAGTTTTCATTGTATAGTCCTAACCCAGTTTTTGTGCATGTACATTTGGATTTTTACAGCATGCAGCTGGTTTAGATGCCTTATTTTCCTCCCAACAGAAGAATCATTACGAGAATCAGAACCATTGTGTTCTAGTTTCTGATCCCCTTTCTCTTTCTCCAGACCTGGTTAGTTTGTTTCTACAGCAAAACAGAGTAAATCAGCCAGCATTCCGCATCCTTATTTCTCTTAGAGGAAGTTTACTGTAGCTTAGTTTGGACGTCTGTCTCATTCTAGAGAACACGACACCCCATGCAGTGCTACAGGCTTGAGGAAGAGTGGCTGCAAAGCTGCCAGGCAGGAAAGGACCTGGGAGTGTTGGTTAACAGTTGGCTGAATATGAATCAGTAGTGTGCCCAGGTGGCCAAGAAGGCCAACAGCATTCTGGCTTAAGCCCAGGTGGCCAAGAAGACCAACAGCATTCTGGCTTAAATTAGAAACAGTGTGGCCAGCAGGACTAGGGAAGTGATCGTCCCCCTGTACTCGGCACTGGTGAGGCCCCACCTCGAGTATTGCGTTCAGTATTGGTGCCCTCACTACAAGAAAGACATTGAGGTGTTCTCTGTGCTTGCCAGAGAAGCGCAACAAAGCTGGTGAAGGGTCTAGAGAACAAGCCTCATGAGGAGCAGCTGAGGAAGCTGGCATTGTTTAGCCTGGAGAAAAGGAGACTGAGGGGAGACCTTATGGCTCTCTTACAACTACCTGAAAAGAGGTTATAGTGAGGTGGGGTCAGCCTCTTCTCTCAAGTAACAAGGGACAGGACAAGGGGAAATGGCTTCAAGTTCCACCAGGGGAGGTTTACATTGGTTATTAGGAAAAATCTCCTAATTCCTAACAGGCCGCCCAGGGAAGTGGTTGCGTCCCTATCCTTGGAGGTATTTAAAAGACATGTAGATGTGGTGCTGAGGGACACAGTTTAGTGTTGGACTTGGCAGTGCTAGGTTAACGGTTGGGCTTGATGATCTTAAAGGTCTTTTCCAACCTAAGCAATTCTATGATTGTCAAACTTTCATCTACTCATTTGTTTTGCCTTTATCTAACTCTAGCACCTGAGCTGGTTTTAGAAGAGCTTTTAACAATAATTTTACTTAGACAATTTTGAGACAGTTAAAAGGGCACAGCCCTATTCCATATAGACAAAGGACCGATCTTATAGAAAGATAGAGGAATCTTTTTCTCTGAACAAAGGCTCAGTATTTTAAAACCTGACATTATGAAACACAATTTACATGCTGATTCTTTAGCTATCCATAATGATTCCTGTTAATAATCTATCTGCATTTTCACTTTCTCTCTGCTAGGATTAATTTCAGGCTCAAATATTGGCTTTGACTGAGGAGTGTGTGATGAACTGAAGTAATCCTCCCAATCTCTGTTTTTAGTATCATGACTACTGATAAGGGAACCTTTAGCATTAGGCACACAAAAAGGCATATTTTTGTACTGGAAACCCTGGATTGCCCTTTAATTTCCTGTGTTAATATTGCTGTTTCTGTTAGGTAAGGTACAGCACCTTTTTAATGAGCATTTTGCAACCTGCAGGAAGGAATCTTTAGCTTATATAGTCTAAAATTTGCACCTAGTTGCCCTTGTAGTAAGTATGCTAATTTGTGTTTAAGTAAAGCTTGTCTAAAAAAAAAAAAAAAGGCAGTTGGTCTTGATTGGTAAAGATGAGCAGATGGAGTACCTACTGCTTTCCTCAGTAGTTTATTTCCTTAGTTAATTATTCTTACTGTTCAAAATCTGTGCCTGATTTCTGTTTTGGAGGTGGGTGGCTTCAGTTTCCAATTATTGATTCCTGTTTGGTTAGAACCTTTCTATCCCAGATTAAAAAGTGCTCTATCACCTGGCATTTTCTCCCCAGGACTGTACTTATTTAGCTTATAATGTCATGCCCCCCTATTCTTTTTGATAAGAGTTCTTTCTGCATCTGCTTCTTCAAGCCAGAAACTCAACACTCTCCTGATTGGCAAGAAAAGACATTCACTGTTCTTTTTGCCAAACAGTTCAAACAACAAAGATGCATTTTATTCAGATGCCAAAATTTCCCCTAAGGACTTACATATTGCCATATATATATAACAAAATTCTGTAACATGCCAGAACTTGAAAATCTGAGGGCAAAATAGAATAAACTGGGTATTCATGTAAAATTGTAAGGGATACTCTACTGTCTGAAGTGGAAGGAAATTCAGAAAGCAGAATGCAGAGACTTTGAAAGAGTATGAGGCATTACTCTCTTGTTTTTACTCTTCTACAGGGACATACATGTATGTCAGTTTATCAAAAGATGAATACTGATTCCTTATTCCATTTAGTTTTGAAAAGAAGAGTATGTGAGATGACATTAAATATTGGAAATGTTGCTCTGTTAAGTGTGATCGTTTAGTCATTAATATAGCAAATGTGAAGAGAGAAAGCTCAGGAAGTTGGGCTTGAGATATGTCTTTAGAGTATAGTAAAAATAACTTTTTTTCAGAGTGAAGACATTAGAATTCAATAAATCCATCATTCTTTGGGGGAATGGCTTATGAAAAAAATTATGAATATTTCTTTTTTGAGGAGTCTGGAAGAGTTGGGCAGTGGGTAGACCAGATATCAACAAATAGCAAAGAAGTACATGTTAAAGTAGGGATCCTGCCTTTGTTTGTGTTCATACAGTGCATAGTAGAGAAAGAATTCTTGGGCCAAAGAAAACACAAATATCTGTCAGTGCCAGGGGCCTGTATTATCCCTGTATGGCATTTTCTCGGCAGGGTGTGTTGTGATTCAGATTGTTTGGCCTTTACAACTACTTTTCGCTTAGATTCTGGAAATTTAGGATGATTATTTTGGGTGAGAGGACACTGAAAGGAACATGGGTCCCATTTTTGCGTCAGTCACGGACTGAGTGAACTTTTGGGCAAGCCTCTTAGTCAACTGCATGTTTCAGTTCCCCATCTGAAAAATGGGATCGATGCCTCTCCATCTTATTGGTTGCAAAGATAAAATCTATGGAGGTGTTCACCATGTAAGATGCTCAGACACAATGGTGGTTAGGACCGGGATAGTTTTGGTTACAAGCTAAGAGGAAATGAAGCTCAACCTTTTTGCAAGGGTTATGCTAGGTTCTTTTATGATTATTATACAGAAAGACAAAATGGGCTGGTAGTGAAGACAGAATATTTTACAAAGTTCTTGGATGTTCCAGTGTGAAGTATTAAGTTCAAGCCAGTTCTCTAAGACATACACACATGGAAGTAAAATGTTAAATGTTTCAGCCAGCAGGCTTGAGAGCTTCTGACCAAAACATTGTATTCCTTTACTTCCAGCTGTGCGTGTCTAATAACATATTTCATGATGTTTAAATACCAACTGCATCACTCTGCTCCTTGATATTGAGTGCAAGAAAAATGACTTAATTTGTTGATGAGCGGCGTGTTACAGGCTGGCAGTAACGGCAGTGGTGATTTCACTGGCTCGGTGCTCCTACCCCTGTTGCACCCTCCTCCCCCCGTCTTGGAACTTGGGTGCCTATAGCACATAGCACACCACTGTCTGTGTTCCCTGGTTCAGGATTTCATTTCACTACATCATAAGCTACTAACACAACCTTGTCATTGCAATTTGTCACACTTTTTTGTGCGCTCTATATCTGACTGAATTCTCATCTCCCCAGCCCATAGGCTACTAGTCTGGAACAAATCTCTGAAACATAATGGAAAAGGATAAAAAAAAAAAAAGCCAAACTAAAAAAAAAAAAAGAAAGAAAAAAGACACCCAGTCACCACCTCTCCTCCCAACAGAAGCAGACACATAATCATGGGCAATAGTTGCTTTTCCTGTCTCTGTGTGTTGTACCCGATCAGCCAAGACTGGCTACCAGGAACATCTGCTGGTACTTGCTGCTGCCTTGCCGGGTGTCGGGGCTGCCATTCAGGGTGCCCTGGGGCCAGCACAGAGGCACTTTCTGAAGAACAGCTTGGCTTCTCCAGGATTTAAAATCCTTTTGCTCCCTTTATCTTCTGGTCTTTCCTCTTGAGCAAATATGCAAAATTTTGTGGAGGAAATTCTTAGGGATCAACTGTGCTGCTTTTCAAGCTGAGCAGCATTTGGAAAGGGAGAAGGCACATACCTCCACGCTCTGAAGAAAACAGGGGGAAAAAGCATCAGCTGCCATAACCAGTAAATAAGTGACCATAGGAGTAAAGAATTGTGGCCCTACTTTGACCCAAGTAGATACCTCAAGTTTTAGACTTTTGATTTGGTTTGAATTTGCTTTAAATAACATTACTTAAGCTTGCGACTGTGACCTCAAGCAGGTAATTCGGCCCCACATCCCACTTGGTTTGTGAAATTAACACATTTTCATGTGTTTCTGCTTGAATAAAATCCACTGGTGACCCCCAGATATGGATGTGTTTTAAAGAATTTCTATGAGCATGCATCAGCACTCATTGTATTTCATGACGTCAGAATAAGTGTTTTTCTCTGACCAGCCTGACAGAAATAGAGACTGCTGCAAAATCAACTCCATAGTAATGACACAGATTAAGATTTCAAATTTTAATTCATTCCTCTTGTACATCCTATGCCCTCCATGACCTTCAACCAATATATGCAATAAGGAAAGCAAGACAAAAAAAGCTACATGGAGATGCAATGTGACTCCGATAAGGTTACTAGAAGAACCCTGACATCAAGTGGGTTTAGCTGCATTAAATATGGCATTATTTTTTTTTCCACATGTAATGTATATTTTTGACACTGCTGATCTATCAGAATTACACAATTCATTCTGTTTTTTATGCTAAAGGGAAGCCATAGGAGAAAAACAGTAGTGCTCTTAAGCAAATTTCCCCCCACTGCTCTGCTTGCCTCTACTTGTCTTTACATTTACTGTTTTTATTTCTTTTCTTCTTTCTTTTAAGTGCCTTCAGCCTTGTTGACAGGATTGGGCTTCCTATCAATGCAACATGCTATTTTGTCAAATGCCAGCTAGTCATATTCAGGTAATTAATTTACTTGCTGTACATCTGACCCAATTTTCTTTGTTAATTGGCAGGTCAGACAACTCTTTTACCCACAAGTAAGTTATTTTTTCTGTCACCTGATAAGCATTTCTAAATAGACTATTTCAAACTAAAAAAGAAAATTTGTGCATAGTTGCTAACTGTTGTGCTTTTTCCAGGTAGACCTTCTAAGCTGGTAGACCACATTTGCAAATATGATGTATACAATAAAAGAGATATCAGCTCCTCCTGTTTGCAAGTGAATCAAGACAATCAGAAGCTGTAAGGATCAAGGAGATCCTTGCTGTCCAAAATTTTCTTTGTGTTCTGCTGTGTTATATTTTTAGTGTAATGTAACTTCTTTCAGTGAAAAGTCGTATTGTAATCCTGCACTGTATACTGTACGTGAATTGTTGATAATGTTTGTCTAGCGAAGGTTATGTCCCTGCTGAGTCATCTGCTGCCTTTCTTAAACTGGGAAAGGGAGAGTCAACACAACTAGAACAAGTGTGTCTACATCACTGAGCTGCTTCACCCAAGCGAGTTGTTCCTGAAGGACTAGGACACACTGGGATTAGGTAGCTGTAAGGACTCCAGAGACAGTTCCAGCACCCCTCAGCACATCCTGAGCAGTGATATAGAGACCCTTACCAATCTCCAATGAGGCCCTGCTTGCACAGTAAATATATACCCAAAGAAACCCGTTTTAGGTCAAAATGACTTCTCACATGGGTAGTGGTCACTCATCAGTTTGGGCTTCCAAGGCTGCACTATATATATTCACTAGGACAGACCTGAGCTACGTAACCAAATGTATATTGCTAGCATATGGAGTTCAAATATGTTTTTATGCAAGAAATGCAGGCCCACTAGAGTGAAGACCTTTGCAAATTTAGTTTTGGACATAGATCTTCCAGTTCAAGGGAAATATGATGGTTTATTTCTATATGATCTGTAATAAAAATTAAATTCAATAAATTACTTTTAAATATAATGGACCATACTGGCTTTGTCTCACAGAGTGACATGTAAAAGCTGAAGTTAAACTAAAAAATGGGTCACTAAATATTACTGTACTTCTTTGAGAAGATGTTTCCACCTAGGATGAAATTTTGACTGCTTTTCACAGGTTTCATGACAGATTTACATTATCTGCTGAGAGGAAAAGTCCTGAAATGAGAAGCTGAACCTGCTCTATCAGGAAAATATTTGCACAGAGCACTTACAGTTAACATAAATAGTTTCTGTATTATCTTTAAACTGTGTACCATTTAATGATTAATTTATGGTTCATTTCTTGTTTTGATATGTAGGAGAGCAGTATATGAGGGGTAAAAACACATGAAGCTTCATAATCATAGAATCATAGAATGGTTTAGGTTGGAAGGGACCTTGAAGACCATTGAGTTCCAACCCCCCTGCCATAGGCAGGGACACCTCCCACTAGACCAGGTTGCCCAAGGCCACATCCAGCCTGGCCTTGAACACCTCCAGGGATGGGGCCTCAACAACCTCTCTGGGCAACCTGTGCCAGTGCCTTACCACCCTCAAAGTGAAAAATTTCTTCCTAATGTTTAATCTAAACCTGTCCTCTTTCAGTTTAAAGCCATTCCCCCTCGTCCTATCACTACGTGCCCTAGTAAAAAGTCCTTCCCCAGCTCTCCTGTAGGCCCCCTTTAGGTACTGGAAGGCCGCAATAAGATCTCCGCGGAGCCTTCTCTTCTCCAGGCTGAACAGCCCCAACTCTTTCAGCCTCTCCTCATAGGAGAGTTGCTCCAGCCCTCGGATCATCTTCGTGGCCCTCCTCTGGATGAGCTGCAGCAGGTCCATGTCCTTCTTATGTTGGAGACTCCAGAGCTGGATGCAGTACTCGAGGTGGGGTCTCATGAGAGCGGAATAGAGGGGCAGAATCACCTCCTTTGACCTGTTGGCCATAATTCTTCTTGCTATTATAACTCACTGATGCTAACCAGGTCAGATTTCTGATTTGTAAGAAAACTCTGTGACCCTGTGTAGTAAGAGTACTAAATTAGCATGCTTGTTTCTGCTTTATTTATGTAAATTAAATAAAGGTTAACAAAACCTAAGCTCAGTTTGGAAGGTTTTTAATGAAATTGCAATAAGATCAAGTATTTGTTGTGTGATTAAGCTAAATTAAACATTTTTTTTTTCATATTTTTCACCAACCCACATAAACTACCTTTAAAACAGAAGTGCCACAGAATGGCATAAGGCCTGCTTCCTAGCTTTTTTACTGGTTAAAATTGCCTGAGATAGATTCAGTATTCAAGGAATTTCCTGTGACATGAACATGACTGCAGAAATAATTTTCAACATTAAATTTGGTGAACTGTTGAACTTTGTTAATATTTTTTGCGCTGTTCAATTCATTTTAATAAATTGTACAGCACTAGCAGTGGAATGAAGTCCAAAGTCTGAAGACTGAAAGCCTGAACAGGTCAAAGAAAAAAGTTGGCTTGCAATCTTGAGCCTGTTAAAACACTAACTAGAAAATTAGGCAGGAAAAACAGTTACAAAAATATTGAGAGTATCTTTGATCAGCTGGTTGAAGAGAAGTAATATGACAAACAGGAAATTACAAAGAATAACTATTTTGACTGTAGTGGAAATAGCGACTTAGGTAGCTGTAGTTCAAACTAGATACAGAATATTTTCCTGGAATTTAAAGGAAAGGTATCCAGATGTCTAAACATTCTGCTCAATGTGGCTTTTATTTCAAGTTTGGCAAGCCTTCAGAAAACTGGTAGACAAGTTTAGCTGGAAGACGTTTTCCAGTGTATTTACATAATTTCATACATATTTTATGCTTCTGCATTACATCTTTTAGCAGTGCTCATATTTAATTTTAGGATTCTTTTAAAACATTACATATAGATTCATGAATTATTTCATTACTCCACATCAAAATGCTTTGCATATTAAACAAACCTTTAAACCTGTGAACGGCTATAGTAAACAAAAGTGAAGATAAACTCTGGAGAAAGACATTAAGGAGAATCCAGTGAAGTGTCTCCATGTAATTGTAACGTACTGTTCTCAAATGAGGAAAGAATGAACTGCGGTGAAAGAAAATTGTTGTTTCTTCTTTGCGCACAACCACATTTTTGGTACTGTGTGTTTTAAAAGTAAAATCCCATATAAACATTCTTTGCAGTTCAAATCAAAAATGGATGCAAAGCATTCTGCTTGGAGTCTGGGACAGAGAAATCATAAACTACAGCGAAGATACGGCATGCCTAGACAATAAAGTACACGTAGATGTGAAATGTAACAGGTGGGGTCAGCTGTATGCTCTTGAAGGCTACATCTCTTAGCAGCTGCTGTTTGACGAACAAAAAGCTCAGTACAATACATTACAGCTAATCCTGCAGGAAGCTGGGTGTCCTGTAATCACACCAGTATCAGGTGGTATAGCCGTCAGCATCTCCCTGCTTGTGGCTACCATCTCACCCTAGGGGGCCAGAGAGAACCTGCTAGAGATGCCTCTACTTCGGGCTATGAATATTTATCTTTCCAGTTTTATCTAGCCTGCTCTGCGACAGGAGTGGGATGTCTGCTTTTGTTTTCCCTTTTGTTTCAGGAATACTTCTGTGCTTGAAGCCAAACGGTATTGTTCTAAAAAACTGAAGTCTTTTAGACCCAGAGACTGTGTCCCATTCTGCCCATGAAAGCAAAGACTTCTGGCTTTTGGCGAAATGTTTATCCATATTTTGCATACCATGTTTTTAATTAAATGAAGAGTGTAGACAGAATTGTTTATACACTGTGTGTATATGCAATTAAGGGCAAAAAAAGATTCCTTTCTAACATAATCAGCTGGGAGATAGCAATATTATTATTCTGGATCCTGTTCAGAATTACAAATAACTCAGATGAGTAAAACAGCAGATACAAATGAAAAAAAAACAACAACCCTCTCTTTTCTTTGTTTCTGAGAAAGGGAAAAAACAGATATGTGTATATAGAAATCATGATAATTTTTTAATAACACTTCATTGTGAAGGTACAATGCACACACAGTGCTATCCATTTGATTATTTCAGCATAACATTAATTAACTTATTTCATTAAGATATGTATTTTTTGCTCTGCTCATATATGAAATCTGATAGGATGGAGCACTGCAGACCTGACTTTTCTGTTTCATTTTGCACTCCTTGGGTGTTGGATGATCAGCATTCTGGAAGTCAGGCTCAAATTGCCTCAAGGTATTCCAAAACCTGTGAGGTTTCAAAACTCAGTGACTGTGATTCAGGGCACATTTCTGTGATTAGATACAGAAAACAACTCCATTGACACACTATTGTGGCCAAACAATACAAACTAGCTCTGTTGTGGAAGGCATGTTGTGTTAGCACGACACCAAGAGAAGGGCATGTTAGTTCAGGTTGAATGCAAATACAGCTGCACAGCTTCCAGACCATAGCTGACTCAGATCCAGAAAGATTCGAGCGTCGACAGAAAAGGCATGTGTAGACCTGCCTATAGGGGAATGATATGGAGTAGTATAGCACCCAGATGCTTTCTATGTCTTTCCTGGTGCCTTAACAATTGCTAGACCATCTTTCCTCTCTAAAAAGAGATGCATAGGAAATTACAATAAAACCTGATGTCCTAATAAATATATGAGAAGCAACAGCAAAAAGCTACAGTGCAGAAAAGAAATGGGAGTGTTATGGATACGTTTATTTGTCCAAAAGCATATATGCCTCAGTTTTAGATGATAGAGCAATTTTGTGATACCATTCATACATCACTGTCTCTCTTTTTCATTACTGCTTAATGATGTAGAAAGAGTTGCAAGATGTACAAAAGGGTTAAATCTGATATACTGAAAACCATCACTGAAATGTTGAGATGGAGATGACCTTTACAAGACAGGTAGTACACTTCTCTGCTTTGGGGAAGACCAAGAGTAACTGGACTTAGACCTTTGTATACTCTGTTCTAGAAACCCTTTATGACATGTATTTCATTCCAACAATTATCTATTCTTATACTTGGAAAAAAACTTCTTAGTATCAAGCCAAGATTTATTTTTTTTTTTTGTGAGAAAATGAGGCAAAAATGGTCCTTCTCCTTCCTCGGTGGATGTGGAGAATATTTGCTGTTAGAGGAAATAACCAGAATGTAGGGTCTAGCCCACAACAGGCTCAGAGTACTAGAGAAAGGAGGAATGTTAACAGTAGAATCAAGTCAACCATTTGAGTTATGAAGGTTTATCTCAAACCAGAGGGCTGAGTTAAATCATAGTCAGAAACCAGGTTGTAGTCAGAAAACAAATGAGTAGGTAAGGTTAGGATGAGTGCAGCAGCATAGGACAAACAACCTGGTGCTGGGAAAGGGCAGGAGTAGGAATCAGAGGCAGGCAGGAATCATTAAGAGAGATTGCTGGATAGCTGCAGTCAAGACACCCAGCAGCTAGGAAGAGCACGTGGGACTGCATCACAGAGAGCTGACAGACCAGCCAGGCTCACTGGCCAGTCCTTACCTTCTCTCCACGTTGGCCATGTCTACTGAATCCTTGCTTCAAGGACACCGGCAGCCAACAAGTTGGGGAGTAAGTAGTCAGAAGAGGTTTACGCATAATACGTAGCACCCTATTCAATCCAGTTCCAGGATGAGTCAAAACTACAGATGAATTGCTTAAGGGATTCCAGTGATGTGGCCTTTCAAGTTCCCTGAATTAGCTGAAGATCCAGCCCTGGCAATCAGTCTGCCATTCAAAGCAGCTGAGGCTCACAGCTTTGTGTAGTAGCTGCAGTGAATTCTTGGCAGGGGGAGAACCCATCATCTCAAGTTTCAAGCATGGGATTGATTCTGGGCACATCGACATGATGTGTTCTGCAAAAAGCAGGTATGCTGCAATTCAGCACATAAATGGTAGTAGAGGTCCAAAAGGAAATGGTAGTCACCGGCTGTTGGTGCTGTTTGGAAAGCCAAGTGCACCTCCAAGCCATTAATTCTCTTGCTCTTATCTCACATTATCAAACGAATGTTCTTTGTGTACATTGCAGGATAGCTCAGCATTTCATGGCTATCCCCATTTTCCAGAATCCCTTTCAGAAAGGAAAAAATCAGCTCATTAGGATCATTCTTTGCATTTAAAACAGGCCTGCTGTCAGCAAGAAAAAGAAAAGACAGTGTCTGTAGCTCTGAAATAAATACATCCACAAGCCTCCAGAGCAAGAAGTCCACTTTTTTCCAATGAGATTTTAACTTAGAATTGTGATTGATGTTCACAAAACACCCTGAAGATGACAAGCAGTATGTTAAAAGTGAGTAATTAACAAAGTGAATAATCAAAATTAGTACCATCATTACATTTCTAGCTTGGTCTGAATGGTTAATTTTTCACCTAATTTAAAAACCGAACTATAGTATTTGTGTTTTGCTTAGAAATGAGACCATGATGTATCAGCATGCAAACAAAACTTGGACGTTTGTCCGAGAAACAGTAGGACCCAATTATTCTCATCTATCTTATTCACTTTTCCCAGGCCACGTAACATTTGGAAATGTCTGAAGGCACAAGTATTCTCATTTCCCATTAATTTCACCATGAGCTGAGGATACTGCACACCTCACTTAATGAGCGACATAGTCTCTCCTCCGTAGTTTAGGCAACGAAAAGAGCTGAATGAGCTAAACAAAAGGAAATTTTACACAGGCACAGACAGACATGCAAGCACGTGGAGCATGCAGCGTGCAGCATATGTCTGTTCAAGGTATATCATTCTCAGGTATGTCCTCTAGGCAGGAATTCAGCGCATGTTTTTCAAGACACGAACCTTCTACCATCCATTTGATAAAACATCATGTCTAGGCTAGGAGACTCGCACCAGAGTCCTGTGTCTTTCTGCAAGGGGAGAAACCAGATGCACATCTTCACACAAGCTCAAATCCTCTTGGTAAAATGATAAGAACATATCAAACACACATGAAGCTAAATGTGTTACATTCAGTTCTCCAAGAAATATTTGGAGCATAACTGCACCAAGTAGACTGTGGGTGCATTGACTCTCATTCAAGCTGCATCTGAGAAGGAAAACAGAAAATACTTAAACTGTATATCTCAGTGTGTATATGTCTCCCTTGAGCCCACTCTGAGAATAATGACATAATCTGCAAGAATATATGGTCTGGACTTTAGAACTAAGAACTCTGGGTTCCAGCTCCAGTTCTACTACTGTTTTTTGCTACTGTTGAACAATTAATCTGTGTATTGTTTTTGCCACTTGAAAACAGAGGGAAGGATGCTTACTCGTATTTGCCACTGTGAAATGTTGTTGAGGATCTGACATGAACAGTATTATAAAAATATTATCATATTTCATTCTTTCTAAGTGGCGCAATCTTTTAAAATTGACAGTTGCACGAGACACATTTCTTGGCTTTGCTGTTGTTTTATTCTTCTCATTTTCTCTCTATACATACACATTTATCTTTTTTTTCCTGACAGAAGGGTCTAAGGGCACTTCTTAAATACAACAGGCTATGAATAGATTTAGATAACTTGGGTTTTAATTTTGCATGTAACTTCTACCTT
The DNA here is from genome assembly GCA_008711295.1 of Anarhynchus alexandrinus. Classification (NCBI taxonomy): domain Eukaryota; kingdom Metazoa; phylum Chordata; class Aves; order Charadriiformes; family Charadriidae; genus Anarhynchus; species Anarhynchus alexandrinus. The sequence goes on along the minus strand of VUYV01000050.1, from coordinate 2,677,648 downwards.
TCCAAAAGATTTAATTTTAACCATCCTGAAATTCACAGAGGAAATCAGTCTGTATCATTATAAGTCTTAACCTCTCAGGGTCATATGGCCAGATCAGGCAATCATTGATTGTTGGGTTTTTTGTTTGTTTTTAAGTTTTTGCAACTCTTTTCAATACAAGCAAACATCTGGAAGTAAGATTCAAGGGTCACTAATTACTACATCCAAGAACAGTCATCATGATGCAGTAGCCAGAATGGTGTGAACTTCTCCATTAGCCTTAATTACAAAGCCTTTATTAGCACAAGAAAATAAAGTGACAGAACAACTTGCTTGAGCAGCAGCAGGAGTAGGGACAACCTGTGCCCCATTTAGAGGGGTCTCATGAAAACTTTGGCTAGTTTTCATTGAACCGTGCATACTGAATTAAGAAGGCCTCAACCTTATGTTTCAAGACAACTGAATGGAACTGAAACCAGTTTCTGGGTTGAGAGTATAGTTCTTATCTGCCATAACAATTTATTTGAACTAAGTTTTTCCAATCCAAATTATGTGTATTGTATTGTCATAGAGGGCTATGGAAGATTCATGGCGAGAAATTAGTTATCCTGTAGGCTATGTTCTTCTAAGTGAATTTTCCACATCCCAATATTGAGATCAATAATGGATCAATGAATGAGAACTTTGTTGTGAGCTAAGTATCTTCACTGTAGGGATTGTACTGAATTGATGCAGACATGATATATGTGAATCAACAAGTTGGAAAAAAACAGATGGTCATGTGTGACTGTATTGGGTTTGCGTGGCAAGGTTTTGGTAGTGAGGGGGCTACAGGGGTGGCTTCTGTGAGAAGCTGCTAGAAGTCAATGCCAGCCAGCTCCAAGATGGGCTTGCCACCGGCCAAGGCCAAGCCAATCAGCGACAGTGGTAGCGCTTCTGTGATGACATATTTCAGAAGGGGGAAAAAAAACTGCACCACTACAACCAAAGAGAGGACTGTGAATATGGGAGAGAAACAACTCTGCAGATTCAAAGGTCAGTGAAGAAGGACGGTGAGGAAATGGTCCAGGCGCCAGAGCAGAGATTCCCCTGTAGCCTGTGGTGAAGACCATGGTGAAGCACGTTGTCCCGCTGCAGTCCATGGAGGTTTCCGGTGGAGCAAATATCCACCTGCAGCCCATGGAGGACCCAACATTGGAGCAGGTGGATGCACCTGAAGGAGGCTGTGACCCCATGGGAAGCCTGTGCTGGAGCAGGCTTCTGACAGGACCTGTGAACCCATGGAGAGAGGAGCCTACACTGGAGCGGGTTTGCTGGCTGGACTTGCGATCCTGTGGGGGACCCACGCTGGAGCAGTCTGTTCCTGAAAGACTGCACCTTGTGGGAACAACCCATGCTGGAGCAGTTTGTGAAGAACTGCAGGAAGGACTGTCATCGGAGAAGTTTGTGGAGGACTGTCTCCCATGGGAGCAACCCTACTCTGGAGCAAGGCAAGAGTAGTTCTCCCCCTGAGGAGGAAGAACCAGCAGAAACAATGTGTGATGAACTGACTGCAAGCCCTTTCCCCATTCCCCTGCGCTTCTGGAAGGGAAGAGCTAGAGAATTTTGGAGTAAAGTTAAGCCCGGGAAGAAGGGAGAGGTTGGGGGAAGGTGTTTTAAGATTTAATTTTTATTTCTTATTACCCTACTTTGATTTGATTGGTAAAGAATTAAACTAATTTCCCCAAGTCGAGTCTGTTTTGCCCTTGTCAGTAATTGCTGAGGGATGTCTCCCTGTCCTTATCTCAACACACAAGCCTTTGGTTGTATGTTCTCTCTCCTGTCCAGCTGAGGAGGAGAGTGATAGAGCGGCTTTGGTGGGCGCCTGCTGTCCAGCCAGTGTCAACCCACTGCAATGACATAGGCTGTACATGCTCCAAGCATGTAGAAAAACTACTATCATACTTCAACTCCTTATATTAGTGACTAAAAATGTCCAATTAACTCTACTTTATCTTCTCCAGAGCTGAAGAAGGAAATAATAACATTTTCATGCATCATGACAGAGCCTCAGAATTGGAAACTCAAAGATATATTTAAAAATAGTAAGTGTTATTTCATCTAAGAGTTGCTTCTGTAAAACAGTGATGTCGATAAAAATTGAAGCTCCTCTGCACTTTACAGGATCAATCCTTGAAATTCTTTCCACAATCCAAATTGACAGCATTTTAGAACAATTGTTTTTCATTATGGGTACTTTAATTCCCCTGCTTCTAGACCAAATCATTTTTGTTTATATACGAAGTGTCAACAGATACTGTACATATTGAACTCATAAAAGTCTTGTGTAACACACAGCTAAGTAAAGAGAATAAAAGAACTGAGGCATATACCAAAATGCTAGTCAAAACTATTAAATTGTACTTTTAAGGGTCCCACTGCAGAGAAAAGCTTTCTGTTTACTCACTTGAAGCAGTGGCAGTTAACATGAATGCATTAAAAAAAGATAAGTGATAACACTTCTAAATTCTGCTAATCCTCATTTTTGCTCTTTTTCTGTGACCAGAAGCTATTTTCTCATGAAAGCTCCAAGATTTCAGCAGTTTACATTTAAAGAAACTCTTTTTTCCTTTTGAGCTCTTAGAATATGCAGCAGCTACCATAACTATCTGGAGTTTGTGCTATAGAAGTACATTTTCTTCTTTTTTTTTTTCTTCTTTTTTTTTTAATCTCTAAGATCAGGAAAAATATAGGGTTTGTTTTGCATAAATTCTTTGAAAAGAAATCTCTTTGATTTTAATATTTTTGGAGTACTATTGATGTAAGATCAAACCTTCTTTAAATGGTTAGGGATAAAATATTGAAGTAATACAATACAGCAGTTTTGGGACAAGAATTGCATAAATCAGCTAAAGGCCCTTTAAAGCACATAACTGGCTGGCAAAAGCAGACCCATTTCAAAACTGTCATAACACCAGCTTGTTTTTCAATTCTATAACTCAGAATGTCTGGATTTCAATAACTTTTTTTTTTCCTTCAGGGTACAACGCAAATATTGTAACGAAAACCACTATACATTCTGTGTGTGTCTGAGTACAGTTATTATATACAGACCAGATCATCCTTGTCTCTTTTCTATAGGCAGTATGTATGTACAGCCATTTAATATTTATTTCCCCTAGTAGTCAAAATGTACAAAGTAGCCACAAAACATAAAAGACACAGACTCTACCTCAGGTTGTTAAAATCTATGGCCTCATCCTGCCGTGAGTTTAAGAGGAAGGGGCTCCTGTGGAGCCTCATTGGTTCCCGCCTGCCTGTGCAGAGCTCGTTGCAGGGTCACAGATAAAATTACTACTGTAAGTGTTGTTATTAAATGCCCACTCACAAACACCTTAAGATGCACAAAAAAAGTGTACTTTTTAAACATGGAGTGGGCCTCATGAATGTGCGTAACAATTTACAAGAGCACTATCGTTGCATTCTGCTGTCTATGCTGTTGCATTTCCTCTCTTCTAGCAGACCTAGCCCACACGGCTGGGACATGCTTTTTAAATTAAGCAGAATGTTAAATAAACTCATGCAGATGATATAATTTGTGAAAGTGTATTTTACTGATTACAGAGGGTTTTTTCCAAATGATGGTTGCCTTCGGATCTGTCATGACAACCAGCCGAAACAAGACCAATCTTTTCCGTAGGGTAATCAGGAAGAATTAGAGTTGGAATAGACATAAGCACTAATAATATGTGCTCATGGAAATAAAATTTATTAGTTAGAATTCCTCAATAATATGATGATCCATACAGTCTCAAACATATCTGGATAATGTTAATATATATTCTATGACACCCTAGTATCCCAAGGCACTGTAGTGGGTAATCAGGAGGTGGAACTCTTAAGACCAAACATTAACAAATGTTATAAAATCAGAAACATTGAGTAATAAAACACTTACTTTTTCTTACAAATTAATTAATGTAATTTTCAAAATATATTTTAATTTTGACTAGTTAACAAATTATGATGGGCATCATATAAAATATTCTGTCAATATTACTTTGTGTAAAAAAAATAAAACCCAGAGAAAACACTCAAAACCCTGTGCCAATCTCAAGTCTCTTTTGTGAGAATTTCAGTGGATGAAATTATTGGCAAGAAGTGACAGACAAATAGGAAATGTTAAATCCACATCAAAGAGTACTAATGTTGGATACCTGACTTCATGTGTGTTAACCTACGCAGAGGAAAAAGCATCAAGCATGAACTATTTACAAAATCCATTTTATGAAAAATTACACTTTTCAGGAATCTAGGATAGACTTGTTTGCAGAAACTACTCAGCATAAATTTTTGAATAATGTATAAATATCAAGATAATTGTGAATCGGTCACGGAAAATTCAGAAAAGAAAAGCAGAGACGATATTTGTCAGCTAAATTATTAATTGTAAACTATTTGCTCAAGTCCATTTATTATTTAATTAGTCATTTGATCAGCAAGTTTAGCACCTGCAGGATCCCCTGCATTGTGCTACAGGATCGACTGCTTGAGCTTGCATCCGACTGCAGTGCCCTGCTGGAGACCCCGCTCCAGCCCAGCCAGCTCTGCGGCGGTACATTATCATCTCCCTAAAGATACAAATTCACTAGATGGGCTACTGTCCACGTGGTCATTGCACGCTGCTGACCGGAGGTACTGATAGGGCTTATTGAGACCAGGAGACGATTAATGGAAGATATAACGAGAATGAACTGGCTCATTCCCAGGTGGAAAAAAAAAATACCCCCAACGTCTGAAGAACTGAGAAGTTCTTTTAATTAGCATGCTACTAAAATGTCAGAACGCGCATTCTTCCCTCTCCTGCTGACAACATCACTCACAACAAACTGACTACAATATTTTTTTTTTAGTTCTGACATGGTAAACACCTTTACCTTACAAAAATCTATTTATCAATGTTCTCTATATATCAAATATTCTTCTACTACATTGATGCAACTTCCATTGCAGTTATTGCAATGGGAATTGTACTAATATTACAGGAGAGTTGGCTCAAGGTGATTACTTATTATATTTTCAGTGAAGAGAAATCTGGTCTGCAAGTTCTAATTATTCTGGTAAAAATTGTCCCTGACACAGTGCCCAGGAATCCAGTTAAGTTACACCAGAGATTAATTTTTCTCATTATAATTTTTTAATTGTAAAAAGAAGCACAATAAAGTTTATTTAAATGTTTCAGTAGTTCCTCTTTGAAAGGTCAGTTTGATATTTAATTTGAAATCAGGTAAAATGGTGTGTGTGTGTGCGCGCATGTGTGTGTGCGACAAAGTAATGTTTAAACAATCAGACCTGACGGATGCTGACAGATACTGTCTAATATTCCTGCATGCAGATTGCATTGTGACTCACAAGGCTCAAGGTCATGCATCTATAACCACCCAGAAGGCTTTCTTCTCCACTTGATGCACAAATTTAAGTTCCATTAAAGCTAATGTAAGATACAGATGCTTACTGGAAGGAGAATGGACCAGTCTTCCAAAATGCTGTATAATCAGTAGTGATGTGATTCATAGCCATCGTTCCTAACCTTGGTAAATTATTTTGCAGTGATTAAATAAAACACTCATGCAACAATAAACCTGTTACCTTATCATATATCTCTTGGGGATATGACACTAGAACCAGTCAAAAAAATGAGGAAAGGATTGTCCCTCTATCCCCTCCCCTCCAAATGTTAACACAGGCAATACTTTTTGAATTTTTTAAAGACTCTGTGAAAACATTGACTTTCCAGCAAAGTATTTTGGCTGAAAAAAACTCAATATTTTGATTAAAATTGTCATTGCAATTTCTCATGGGAGATTCAGTTCAGGTAAAGATTTTTCTGTCACTCAGGTGCATCAAGAGCACCCCAGCTGATGGGACACTCCATGCTTCTTTCTCTTTACTCCCCAGGGATATCCATTTGCATGGATAGCAACTGCTGGAGACCTGCGTTCTATTCTGTGAAAAATTTAACAATTATTTCCTTCCTTCCTGCCTTCCTGACTTCCTTCCTTCCTGTCTTCCTGCCTCCCTTCTCTCCCTTTCTCGCTTCTCACCCTTCCTCCCACCCTCATGGTAGCTACAGGACCTGCCACATTAATACCCAGTTTGGTCTTTTCTAAGAAGCAGAATGCACAAAGCGTTGGTTTTCTTCATGCATATGGAAAGGTTCATCTGAGTACACGACCTCTCTGCCTAGTCCTAACACGTGCCATTTGAATGGCTCTTCAGATCTCTCCTTGGGGTACACTATAAAGTCCTGAGAACTGCTGGCTGGGAACGGGCACGTGCAGAAGCAGTTGCAAGGAGGCTTGGTGAAATTTCCCCTGATTCATCAGTTGAGAAGGAGTAGGAAAAGCACATTACCTAATCTAACCACAGGTCTGAAACAAAGCCTATGTGTGTTTCTGGGACACTAAAATATTTTTATTAATTTTTAGTTTTCCTCTGTGTGTTCACTGAACTTTGTATTAGAGAAAATTGAGTCTTGAAATCACTTCTTGATTCTAGCTGGGGGAAAATGGGGTTGGGTGGGATGCATGGTAGATGTATAAAATTCACAGTCACTTGTTTGCAGAAATATTAATCTGATTTTGGTTTGCCTGCAATAGAGTTTTTTGCTGACTCTCTCCATGCCTGTAACTGATCCTAGCTTACAGTTACCACAAATCTTGAAAGATATTAGGTAGGGGCAGCAACATGATTGTTTGAGAATCCCAGGNAAAAAAAAAAAAAAGGAAAAAAAACAAAGGTATGCAACACTTAGTAGGAGAGCTCTCTGGATCTCCCATCTTCTTCTCTCTGCCAAGGTGGAGTTGGGCTGCCTGTCCCTTTTGACCCTGCTTGTCAGCTTATATCAATACAAAAGCCTATCTCAGAGAAGGGGAAAAAAGCTAGAGACCTATTTTTTTTTTCACTCCATGAAAGCAGAGTTTCTCTTTACGTTTTAGGAGGGCCCCCTCAACTTAGGCTTCAAGGAGTTCAAAGATCAACTCTTCCTCTAATCACAGAAAACACATCAGAGTAATCAGCATGCTGGGAAAGGAAGGGCAGTAAAATTATGGGACAATTTAATGGTGATTTATTGAAAATTGGTAACTGGCAGCAGCACTTTATGGAGGAATCTCTGGATCAGCTCTACATTTTACGCCTACTGTGGTTATGAAAGAGGAAAATAAATGGAACCTGATCCCTAACTGAAATTAAAACCTCTTGTTACTCACTGCCTTTGGGACATTGGCATTTCCCACAGCACAACCTGCTATTTTCCTAAAACATACCCCCAATTTTTAGGGGGTGCATTGTATTTACAGAAAATCAGGACAGAGTACAGGATTTATGGTAACCACTGTTTTGTATCTTCAACTTGTGTGCCTGTTTAGTGTTTGTGAATGAGATGCCCTGGTCTGGGACAAATGCTCAGGAAGATATTGTGCCAGAATCTCTTGCATAGTTCAGACAGTGCACCTTAATGTTGACCTCCCACAGCTCCGCTATTTCAGTCCCAAAGCTCTTTTGAGCAGAAACTGCCAATCAGGTAAAATGGTGCCATTGTTTCGTGATGTACTCGAATGGGGACTAGGATGAAACCATCAAACTCATTTTCACTTGTGACCCAACCTAGTGAACTCTAGTCATGAGACGCAGAATACCTACAGCTCCTAATAAAAATATAGTCAGGATAAGAAAGTCTTACAGTTAAAGAACACCTGGGCATTAGTGCTATTAATTCCCATTTAAAATGGCCTATTCAATGTAAAATACATATTAGTAACACTACTGAAAACCTGAGCATATTGATAATGATGAGTAGGTCCAGGAGCAATGAGAAAAGGAAGTATAATGAAGAGATTACAATCAGAAAGGGTATTAAGGGAAATCTTGCTTAATGAGGCTATTGGTATCAAACTACATTATTCATAGGGACTTCTGATTAGAGACAAATGTCAAATGTAACATACATTTCTGGGTGGCAAGTCTCCATTTGCATTTCAAATAAACACTGTTGGTTCCAGGCTTTAGCATATGAAACTGTACTTTTAGTTTTGAGAAGTTTTGCCACTTTCACAAAACACCTTTAATTCAATCATGCAAAAGATGAAGTAGGTCTCTTAAACAGAAAAATTCATTTAGACTTAGAAGTCACCCAAAATCCCATGCATTTAGTGTTCACCAATATTTCTAAGAACAGGCTGGGTAAGGGCTATGCAAGACAGTGCAGATTTCTCCATTCTCCACTTTTCTTCCTATCTTTCCTTCCTGTGTCTGTCTGTATTACAACCAAAAGTGCCTTCAAGCCTTAGAAGCTATGGCTCTACCACTTGAGGGCAGTGGATGGCTTTCTGTGCTGAATTTGGATAGGCATTTTTCTTTTATTTCACACATATGTACTTCTTTTTCTATTCTGGGCACCAGTTCTCTGTTTTCCTCTGGTCCTTCCCAAATCCTCCACCCTTTTGTGCTTTTCACTTCTTCAGTAATTCAGTTTACCCACTTCACACAATGAGACATTTCCCTTCATTTAAGATATGCCTTTCAAGGTGCACTTCTCAATCTCAATGTACCAACAAAGAAAGAACCAACAGAGAGTTAAGTCAGATTGGGCTTCAGAGACTTGTTTAATAAAGCGAGTTGTTTAAAGCTACATTTTAGCACCTTGTGATATAACTTCATAGAGATGGCTTTGATGTTCTCCGTAACTTTGTTGGCAGAAATCTGTGCAATTTGTAGGAAATTATTCTGAGAACACCTCAGTGTATACGGTAAACAGAATCAGCATAAACCTATCTTGTTGCATTAAATTCTGAAAGCATGTCATCAGCACTATCATAATTTGATTTGAATAAGAGTTATATTATGTGAATAAGAGTTACATTAATTAGTGCTGTAGTTTTAATTGAGCAGAGTGTGTGATGGCATTTATTCAAATTCTGATGAATCGTGTGTCCTAATTGTTTGGTAACACTTTGTCAAAAGTGACATAATCACTGTTATTGTCCTTAGGACTCATTGTTGGAGCATGAATCATACTGAATTGTTTTGGTATTTGTGTGGGTCTAAAATGTAATACTACAGAAATCCTACTGTAATTTTCCAAAGCATTAATTAGTGCTACTATACAAATAGGAACAGATAAGTTACATAAGGGAACAGAAAGAGCCATGAATTTAAAATTCTTAATTAAATAAATTTCACTGTTGATACCTAAGAGTGGCTGCATGTATATGAAGAAAATACCAGACCTCAGTATTTATCAGTAAGCCAAATGGAAGAGCCTCCATTTGGCTCCATTTACAGCTGGTACTGTAAGCACTAACTGTGTTAAATGACCCTTTGACACAAGTTGCCTCGAAAGTCAGCTTGCAGAACCCCAGGTCCCATGGTACATTATGGCATTGGCTGTCTCCAGGCAGCCGCTTTTCAGCCCTGTGCTTCTGACCTTGTTTCCTGCCTTTTGATGAATATCTACCCAGAGGGTTGCAGAAAGGCTCAAACTTATTTTAAGCACAGCTAGCAGCAGAGGAGGGATTCAGATGTAAGTTTGGCTCTTGCCAAACTGACTTGACCAGTTGGTCAGCATCATGCCTGGATGGAGGATGGAGGCTCATTCCCTGTCTGGGTTCCCCTTCCCTAACAGCACAGAGACTTTGACAAACCAAGAAATGGCTCCAACAGGAGGGATTCAACATTTCCCCTTCACACAGAGGAGCTGGACCCCCATCCCTGTGGTTTATGCCTCAAATGAAGATTTTCAAAATTATCAAATGACTTCAACATCTTTGGCTTTTTGAAGCTCTCATTGAAATGTGTTAGTGATATTTAATTTTCAGGGGTAGGAGTTCGCTTTGACAGGCATTTCTCTAACATATTTCAACATGGACTTTAAATGAGGCATGCAGAATAACTGGCTTCTTTTGAAACCTTGGTGCACATAGGAATTTACTTGGGAATTTAAGAACTTTGAAGTTTCGTTAAAACAGTTTTTGCACTATGTTTTAAAGAAGGAAAAAAAGCACAGATATTTTCAAAAAAAGGTCAAATGAAGAATCATCCTTAAATGACATTTCTACGGTTATAGCAATTTTTAATATCAGCAAATGAAGTATTATCCCTTATTTGATATTTTTAAGACCATGATTAAGAGTAAAATCGTCAAAGGTAGGGGTATCTTAAATGATGTTTTTACAATCACACTGTTCTGAGAAAAATGTCAGATGAACTACTTTGTGCGTGGCTGTTTTTAAGTGTATAACTATAAATTTAAGTGTTAGATCACATCAGTATTGGTGTTTTTCAGATCCCTGTGCTTGTAAAGACATCATTTTAGTATAATCCTTCCTTTAATGCTTTTATGATCACTCCGACATTTAATAAGTGCAAGTGAGGAGTTTTTCTTCATCTGGTGTCTGCAACCATCTAGTTATAAGTAAAAATATTTTCAGCACTGTATTGTGTTGAAATGCATGTATCAATAATTGTATAACTATACATACTTAAGTTAAATCAGCCAAACAGCTGTCTGGCTGACAGGCATTTTTATCTGGGCAGACTTCAAGCTTTCTGCAAAGGAACTCCTTTTCCCCAGTTCAGACGTTGTTACATCATTTGCGGAATTGCCATCTCATGGCTAGTAAGCCTTTACTGCTGATGCCTGTGCTCAGCTTAATGCCAAGCCTACATATGTTTTATAGCACTGTGGTGTGCTTCTTTCCTTACCAGCTCACCTCGTCCTGTTGCCTGTCCAACCTGTACTGGGACAGCTAGGGCACGTGCACGGTAGAGTCCTTCGTTACCTGGTGAAAGAGCTGTAATGCAGGACCCCTCAAACACAGCATTGCTGGACCGATTGTGGATATGAAACAGGGTGGAGAGGCGGGGGGAACGGAGAAAGGAAACATTCTCCAGAACCCCTAATTAAAGATTATGTCGTAATGAATAAGTACAAAGCTTCAGAATGGAAAGGGCACAGTTTGCCTTCGAGTTTTAACATTGTTGAGTGCCTGACATCATCGGGTCCTTTCGCATAATTTATCTCAATATGTGTGCCTGTGTGCTAGTAAGCACATGTGAGTATAAAGGTACCTATTTTGGGATGTTTCATATTTTGATGCTTTTCTTTGTGGTATTTGAACAATTGGCTTCCATCCTTAAAAACAGTGGAAATGAGCCAATAGTTTTGGTTGTTTGGGCTGGGGTTTTTTTGACCCAACGATCTTCTACTGAAGTTTCTGCACATCTCAGACAAATCTTTTTATTTGGAGAATGACCACAACACCCTCTGGATACCTTAAAGATGTAGGGCAAGCTTTCTTAGTGTGAATCACTGAACAATATTCAGTTTTGCTCTTCCAATGTTTCTAAAAAATCTCCTTGTCTAGAAATTAATTTGTACACATTTTTTGGGTTTTTTTTTCAGTGGTCTCTTTAGGCATTGACCTCACTTTGGCTCTCTTTTTTTCATTCAGCCTCACAGATTCTGTCATAAGATGGACCCTTTATAAATTAATAAAGTAATAAAATGAATAAAGCTTGATGTAACATTTCTTAGTGACTACTCTAATGTTAAAAACATCAAATGAAGCATTAACTTCATTTGATGTTTTTATAGCTAGATATACTGAAAAAACATCAAATAAGGATACCCTGAATTTCACTTTTTCACTTGGGACAAGAATGTTTTATGTATACTGTCTGTCAAAAGACTGCGATGGAAACTTTATAGTACATATGTGTTATCCATCTGTATCATTTTCCGTTCTCTTTGGCCTGCTATCACTTTTTACTTTGTTTTATTTTTGCATACTTTTTCTTTACTTTGTGACCCAGACTATCTTCATTCCTTTATTATTAACAATTAAAAGCATTTTGGTAAGCCTGTGTGTTCTTCATAGTCCCCTAACATTCTTGGAGCTCTTGCAAGACTGGATCTTTCCAGGAGGACTAACACTTGGTATCTTAGCCCATTTTTTTTCCCACATGCTTATACCAGTAAACAAAATCACAAAGGCCCACTTCCCAGCCTATGATCCCCCACAGGATTAACCTACCAGTATATTTCCTGCATGGTTTTGTCCTGGGCAACCGAGAGCTCTCTGACAATGCTTCAGCATGGTTCAGTTGGTTTCATGGACTAGAAATTATTCCCAACAGGGAGATTTTAAATCTGGGGGGAAAAGGAGAATTTAACTCTATGGAGAGGTTTTGTATAGCAGTTCTCCTCAGAGCCAGTGAACAATCTTTGCCATTTTCATTATTAATAAGGAAATAGTCAATGGATTTTCTATAGACAGAACAGCAACTTTTAGTCTTCACAGAACCATCGGTTAAACTTCTCTGACACAAAATGCTGACCCATGGGAAGGCTTTGTCACAGCTTCCAGTAGCTTTGGGGATAAATAAATCCACATCTACTAAAATAAGTCAAACCACCTTTGAAACATCTCAAACAATAACAACAACAAATTATTCAAGTATTTTAAAATAGCTGCAATATTAAAAATATTTAATATTTACAATGTAGGGGGGTTATAAAAAAGGATAAATGCTAGAAGTTATTTTTTTAAGATAAAGAACAACAGCTTTTGCTACCTTTTCTCATATTTTTTCTCTAATGCTTCCAATAAAAAGCTAAGAGAATCAGATTAATGACTCTTGCCAATTTCCAAATTTTTGATGGGAAACAATTCTTACCAGTGAATAATTTTCCTTTGTCATCTCAGACTCCACAGGGGGTAGATGACTGCCTTACTTATCTTTAAAGGTAGCTCTCTTTGGCATTAAAATTATACTGCAGTCACTAAGGGTTCTGACTTGCATCCCTATCATATTCAGGAGCAAAATCCTACAGGATATTCAAATAGCTCTCCATCTTATCAGATGTTCGAATTACATGCCTGTTTTGAGTTCAACTTAAAATTCTGGTGAACAACAGTGTTTGACAAATGGTCATACTGGGTACAGTAGTGTGTTAAGTGTGGGAGAGTGAGGGAGAGAGCTTGAGTGCTAGACCAGTGATTGCCTGTACTGCTCAATTCTTAATATTGTTCTCTGGCAGAGTTTTGGCCCATGTCAACTTGCAGTCACTGAATTAATGCCAGGGCATAATTTCTGTGGATAGTATACACCAAAGACCCTTCCCAATAAACAGTGTGGACAAGACTGTACCAGGTTATACTTCCTTCACCCCATGTGTTTCTCCAACACTATCCAGCAGGCTCTGAACCTTTACAGACTCCTGCATGCTTCCATACCACACTCCCAGTAAGAAAGCATATATGATTCGTTTCTCCATGTCCAAACCCCCACTCCAATGGCTTGGAATGCAATCCTGATGATTTCTGAAATGTTTGGAACATACACATATATACACACACATAGACATAGAATCATAGAATCATAGAATGGTTTAGGTTGGAAAGGACCTTGAAGATCATCGAGTTCCAACCCCCCTGCCGTAGGCAGGGACACCTCCCACTAGACCAGGTTGCCCAAGGCCACGTCCAGCCTGGCCTTGAACACCTCCAGGGATGGGGCCTCAACAACCTCTCTGGGCAACCTGTTCCAGTGCCTCACCACCCTCAAAGTGAAAAACTTCTTCCTAATGTTCAATCTAAACCTGCCCTCTTCCAGTTTGAAGCCATTCCCCCTTGTCCTGTCACTACATGCCCTAGTAAAAAGTCCTTCCCCAGCTCTCTTGTAGGCCTCCTTTAGGTACTGAAAGGCCGCAATAAGATCTCCCCGGAGCCTTCTCTTCTCCAGGCTGAACAGCCCCAACTCCTTCAGCCTCTCCTCATAGGAGAGGTGCTCCAGCCCTCGGATCATCACATACAAAATCCCCACAACAAAGCAAAAGTTACTTTCATTACAGGACTACAAGGACATAACAGGAAGCCCAGAAAAAGACCTACAATCAAATACTTTCATGCAAACTGATCCAGATTATGGCAGTAATCTCTTGGCCAGAGACTAATATCTGTCCCTCTTATATTTTGGTGCATAAACATAACCGTATCTCTTTCATAGCTTTTGCTACAAAGTAGTAACCTCCAGCAGGATAGGAGAAATAATGACTAGCTGACATGTTTCCAATCCCTACAATTTATGTGTTATTTTACATGTGTTGGACCTTCAGATAAATGTTATTTTCATGTTCATGTAAAGGAATGTACCTTTGACAAACACAGCCACCAGCTCCTTGGAAGTTATTATGCTGTTTTCTATTTTGGTGGATATTTGAATTAAAAAAAAAAAACATAATCAGCATGCAGAAGAGAACGCTCCGAGGAGATCTTATTGCGGCCTTCCAGTACCTAAAGGGGGCCTACAGGAGAGCTGGGGAAGGACTTTTTACTAGGGCATGTAGCGATAGGACGAGGGGGAATGGCTTTAAACTGGAAGAGGGCAGGTTTAGATTAAACATTGGGAAGAAATTTTTCACTTTGAGGGTTGTAAGGCACTGGAACAGGTTGCCCAGAGAGGTTGTTGAAGCCCCATCCCTGGAGGTGTTCAAGGCCAGGCTGGATGTGGTCTTGGGCAACCTGGTCTAGTGGGAGGTGTCCCTATCTATGGCAGGGGGGTTGGAACTTGCTGATCTTCAAGGTCCTTTCCAACCTAAACCATTCTATGATTCTATGATTCTAATCTTAATAAATAACTTGACAAAGTCCAGAAAAAAGGAAATTATTAGAGGCGTTTTTGTTAATCTATCTAGGTTTACACATCTCATGAATAAAACTGGACAAGATCCTTTCATATGAACTACAAAGGTCAAAAAGAAGGGACAGGTTCTGTATTTTTGACAGCAGTCATCTCTTCCTGGTCACTCAGGTCCTTCTGTCAGTGTAGCATGGCTGGCAAGAAAGTTCTTGCTCAGATGTCACATTCCTTGGATCTTAATGGTTGAGTCGTACTTATCCAGACCATTCATTTAAACCCATTTTTAATTAGTTTTCCCTCTCTGCAGTTTCTTTTCTTCTAAGCATGTATTATGAGCAAATACCTGGCCTGTACCACCAGAACAGTTTTCAAAACTTTTTCAAAATCTGTCTCTCATTTGGGAAAATAAAATCAGTCAAATTCTGTCTTCAGGTATCCTTTATAGAGCTTTTCATTCTGCATCTTGTCTAGCCTTGCAAAAGGACATGACACATTTCATAGCTGTTGTGTTCGGGCTTTTGGCAAACTGTGCCAGATATTACTGCTTTGGTTCCACCAAATTAATGTTTGGAAGATTTGCCTTGCAATCATCACAGCTAGAGACTTAATTATTTAAGGGAAAACAGAGACTGAAGAACAATTTACAAGTCTGCCTGTTCCCTGAGTATGCTTCGTGTGTTGTCCCAAGGGTTATGCCCCCATGTACTGGGAAGCATGAAAATAATATTTACATTCTGTATTATTTTTAATGAATCATTTAATTAGAGTGGAATTTATATGCAACACAGGAATAACAGTACTGTGTATATTAGTTAAGGCAAAATGAAACCAAAGATATATATATATCCCTTTTTTTTTTTTAATTGGCTAGTGCCAGAATACTAACCGTCAACATTTAACAATGAGCAATGGAGCTATGTTCCTTCCTTCCAACTTTAAGTTTCTTGACTCTGGATGAAATTACTTTTTGGAAAGGTGTATGCAAAGAAGATAAGGAACTAACCAGAGAGTAATGTGAAGTTAAGTCTTTCTGGATTCTCATAGTTTTGGAGCTCTTTGGGAAATTGGATGTGGATGAACCACCCAAGGAAATATAAACAAGGGAAAAAAAAAAAAAAAGTGTTCCAGGGAAGCCAGAGGCTTCACTACCTGTAAAAATATGTCTGTATTTTTACAAAAACTTATTTGACTGTGAGTAAAAATGGATTCAGATTGGTCTTATGGACATTCAATAACAATAACTGCACACAACTGATGGCACACGTCTGGATTTTCATCTATAGAACAATAGCACCACAGAGTGTAACACAATTCGAAGGCTCAAAAGAATCTGAAAACTGGAGAGTTTAAGGTCAGGGACAGTTTGTTATAACTGCAGTCATTACTCTTTTTTCTCTCTTCTCACTTCTAATCCTTTTGCAGGTCTTCCTTCCCTTTACTGTGTGCTTTCTAGAAGTACTCATTACTGCTGTTTAATGTGTTAACAAATATTAATAGGTATCTCAATGGTAAACTACAAGGCAGGATATAGCACAGACAAGTAAGATTTACGCACCTCATTTTAAGAAAAATATAATGGAAAAGTGTAATAAAATTAATGAGTGGTGGTTGATTTTTCTACCAGTGTGTAGCTGAGTAATCATGCCGCCCATGGGATTGAAAAGGTATCTTGATTGTGAAATAGTGCCTTCAGCCTTTGACTTTCTATTGCAATATATAATAATGTGTCCTTAGAGCACAGTACGAAGTGTCTGTTTCCTCAGAGCATGTAGTACCCATTTTGTGCTAATCAGGACACAGTAAGGATCTTTCTCGTCTACAGGGAATATGATGAGCTGGGGAGTATCTGCATCTGGTATAGTGGGGGAGGAGGGAAGATAAGTTTTCTCTTAGTGGACATGATGTGATGAACAGAGTAGAGAATTGCTGAAGAGAAAACAGATGCGTGTGTTTGCACAACAGTTATAGGTTAGATGGAGCAGAACTCCATCTAACATATTGTCTGTCTGTGAAATTTGGAGGAAAACAGGGAAGGTTAGGACTGTCTATGCTGGTAATAATCTGACATGGATCAAGTAGCTTTTCAGGTCTCCTGGTTTGAGGTAAAATAGAACCAATTTTCTGTTCAGTAATTTTACTTTTCAGTAACCATGACATCAGGTTACAGGTGGTAACAGTGGAGAATGGTGCAAGGAGGAAAAGTCTAGGGAAGATGTCTTCTAGCACTGGCCTTGATTGCATATCGGTTGCATATTGTGTCTTTCATTGCATGTTTTTTTCCCATGGGACCTCTTCTGTGTTGACAGTTTAGTTTCATAAGCATCCATACTAGTTGCTGGTCATCTGGGAATGTCTGGAGCATTGGGAGATAGCAAATTACTTTTCATGATCAAAAGAGTCCTGGGGCACTCAGAAGTCAAGTAAAAAGGCTCTTAGATGTCCTAGAAAAGGATGTCTTCTGCATACAGTATGTAGGAGGAGTGTAGTTTTTCACTTGTCACAGCTTTCAGAAAATCATGAGGGTCTCAGAGCACAAAGAGACTGAGTGGATATGATAGGAACCTCTACTCTCAGAAAATGAAGGACTAATCTGTTTATTTCCCCCAAAAAATATGTGGGAGAACAAGGCTATGCAGATTACCATGTGTCCTAAAACTGCAGTCCTCACAGCTGTAGGACAACCTCCTTCTCTTCATGTTTATGGGCTTCTAAAGACAGTACCTTTCTTTCTTCCAGCAAAAGTAGGAAGACCTGTACATTGTATAAATGCTGTGGCCACTGTTGCTCATTTCTCTGTTATCTATGTGGTTTGATAATATCTTTGCTCATTGCAGGTAATTTGAAGTTTCTTTTGCACAATGAAGATGTCCAAAACGAAAAGGCCTCTTCACTTCCATAGTACCTTATTCAGATGCAAAATTGCAGGTCCTTCTTTAAGTATGCTTTTTTCCTCAAAAAGAATTTTGTAAGAGCGGAAAAAGGCAGCACATCTTTTATGTCAATTACATTTACTTTGAAGATCAGAACTTGTTGCTCTTGCACTTACTGTCATTCTCCTTTAACCCCGGTATTTTTAATAACCTTTACTTCCCGTACCTTCTCCTCCCGCTTTGTTGTAAAAATAGATGCTCTACCTATTTTACTGGAAGTTTCCTGGGCTTTACAGTAGTTACCTATCAATGGATCTCCTCAGAAACTGACTATGTCGTTCTTTCCAGTGACATTAAGTCCCTTGAAGAAGTCTGAATCTTGGACCAATTTGAGAAATTGAGGCATGCTTTTTTCTTTTTTTTTTTTTTTTTTTNTTTATTTTTTTTTTTTTTCAGTCTCATTAATTTCTTTTTTTTTTTTTTTTTTTTGGAAAAATTTTAGAAAATGAGGCATTTTTTTTTTTTTTTTTTTTTTTTTATTGTTGTGAGAATAATCTTTTAAAGAAAATCTAAAGTTGCACCCCTCATTATGAATAAAAGTACATTAAACATAAACTCTAACATTTAAAACAGCAAGATTGCACTTACATTGTATAATCGCTACACAAAGGGCCAATAATCACTTTGTTCAAAAGAGATAATGCAGCATAATATAAGTAGTAGTTTAAGCAATTATCTGGTAGAACAGTTAATCATCACCCTCAGTTCACAGCCTTTTGTTTCTCAGGAATACACATGTCAGATTGTAATTAAATGCATTCACACTATTCAGTGCTGTGCAGGCTGCCTGGGTGAACAGTGGAACCAAGCTGGAAAACACAATACAGACAAGTTTAGACACAGCTTTTATGGCTGTGTCTGCCTGGCATGGGGTCCTTGCTGACAAATTTGTTATGTAAGGGTGAAACCACATGGCAGTAAATTATTTATTAAAGAACGTAATTTATGGTAAAAATGATGGCTATAGAAAATTTATTTTCACAGTCCTTTTATACTTTCAGGGCATTTTGTTACAGCATGGATTAGCTGTCTGGATTAAATATTCTTACTCTGAAATTAAAAGTGAACTGGTTTTGGAAATGGAGTAATTAATTCAGAATTGGCCTTTAAAAAGAATTGCAACATCAAGGGACACACACCCACACACAGAAAAGAAAACAAAACAACAACCCAACAACAACAACAACAAAAATCCCCTAAAGACGGACATTTTTCCAAAGTACATCTGCAGGTACAGTTGCAGTTTTTAGAGTTGTCTGTGGCTGATTGAGAGAAGGGCACGTAGTCTGTGGAACAATTTGTGTTGTACACAGCGATCCGTGGGAGACAAGGGAGGGAAAGGCAACTTTCTTGTTTTGCAATGCGGTTACTCCGTGGCTTTCCTAAGACACAATTCCAACCTCTAATGAAGACAGCTGAGACATCTGTAACACAGCATAGTCCTCACCATTGGATGATTGTAATTATGGTTTTGAGAAATGGTGACAACTGATCCCCCACAGCCAGGCAGAAGAGTTCTAGCCTTGCTGTGAGACAGCTGTGTTGTAGCTGTGCGCTCTGTGCTAAGATACAGACCTTCGCGATTTCCCAGGCTGCGTATACAATGCTGTCTTAGAGAGATGAGCCCTGAGCTTGAGCTTTTGCCTATTCCATACTTGACACTTGAGTGCCAAACTATATTAAGTCTGATAATTGTAAAAGATCTGTTTACAGTGGAAGACCTCTTGCTAGCAATAAAGACACCAACTTAGTTTCTCATCCATTTCAAGTGGGGGAAAACCAAAACAAAACCCTACTTGTACAGCTTTAGTTGAGTTGTGTATATTCTAATGTAATGCATAAATTTAATTTATTGGCCAAGGACTGATCCTATTAAGCCTATATTTCCTGCTATATTTCCCACAATGCTGGTTATAACTTTCTAATCCAACTATTCATGTAGTTATATCCAATTTAGTAGTATCTTCTAATGAAATAAAACATAAATGCAAAAGTACAGTTGGAAAAAGAAAAAAAAAACTAAACTCTTCCTTGCTCCCTATATTCAATCAAAATATTTAAACCTCTGATTCTTTTTTATTTTTGCAGCGAGTTCAGGCATATGCAATGTACACAAAGATCTGAAGCAGTTTTATCTCTTACATTTTTGCCCATACCTTCTATAGTAGAGACCTGTTACATCCCTTTTTTCCTACTTGCACATCCAGGTTATATGGGTTTTCTTCTCAAAGTTCTTGTTATAGTGTTGTAAAAAGTGTAGATTCCAAATAAATCAGTCAAAGTGATATGAAAGACCATGCAGCTGATCTTCATGGGAAAGAACAAGTTCACCAGAAAATGCAACAATTTCTTCAGAAGTCCCGTAAATAAGGTGGCATTTTGTTTCTAATTCCCAGGTCTTGTTGTCTTGCTGTGATTGCTTTGAGTTTGCTAATATGAGTACCCAGATAGTACAGCTTACCATAGTATAAGCCAACCATAGAAGGATACAGCAAATTCTGACATGGTAAATAAAAGTGAGACTATTTTATGGTCTTCTTAAGGCTGTCCTGTAGTGATTATCAAATGTTGATGGATAATCTTTAAAGGAACCTGGTTGAGACAGTCAAAGGTGTTTGACGTTTGGAAATGTCTGTATTCTCAGCATGTTTCTGAGTATTAATTCAAAATTATCTGTTCAAAAGTCAATATTCCAGCTCAAAGAGGGTTTCAAGAGCACATGGCCTAACTGTGTCTCATCTTCAACTTGAATCTGCATGAATGGCCATAGGTGTACCTGCTCAGCAACTTATACTTTCCATAGTCTGTGGCAGTCTCATGATCAGGTAGAGAAGCCAATCAACCTAGAAAGCCCTTACAGGCATGCAGCAAGGTATTATTCTCTTGTAGGTACCCAACTCAACCATTTTATCTGTATTGAAGATGTCGTAGTGCAAAGTCAGGGAGAACAGACATTTGCTTGCATTTATAGAAGTTACAGATCTCATGACAACCTCGCCATTCCTTGGCACAAAATAGTGTTCAAAGAAAATATTACTTAGCAGTATTTAATTTACTTTTTTTTTTAACTTGAAAACAAGACAGTCTGTGAATCAAATTACTTTTAATTTAACAATTGATCATTTCAGTAAACAGTCAAATTTGATTTTAGCAATTTGGAAAAAAAGTCAAATAAAATGCAAATGAATAATTGACGATGAAATAAGGATGACAAGCTACTTGGCAGACAAATGTGATGAAACTGTAGAGAAGCAGGGCCTGCAATCTGCCTTCTTATATAACATATATTATGTTAAACACATTGAACTTCTGTAGTCTATTTAAATATTAACCCTTCATATGTTTGCTAGTTCCGCAAGGGCCTGATCATCCTGCAGACTCATATGTTTTGCTGGCTCGCTAAGCAACTTCTGTTTAACATCTTAGCCATTTGCTCAACTTATCTCACTTCTCATTGTTGACTCCTGCTTACCTTGGAGTAAAGGAAGAGAGCATGAGCAGGAAGGAATATGGTGGAATCATAAAACAGAGACCATAACCAAAACTAGTAGGAAAGCTTAGGCTCCCATTTCCTTGAAAAAATGGCCCTATTTAGAAGGAAACTACCAAAGGATTAAGGGACCTTGCTTTAACAATTTAAGGGGTAAATGCAGTGTTTTCCACTGTATCAGTCACTGCTTAGATACAGGGACACTGCCACCTCTACGTGTTCATATTCTATAAAATGGAAGCTTATTCTGCCATCCTAATAGCCAATCTCATGGCCACTAAAATCAGTAGAGTCTTCCCACCGAAATGAAGTTGTATCAAAACATCATAACTGTGTTTTTACTGTATCCTCAATATAAAATGTTAGGTGGCCTGAAAATGAATGTGTTTTGTATACATTTTCAAAAGAAATGTTTGCAACATATGTTTTCCAGCAAAGAAAAAACCCAACGTGAGAGACCAGAGGGGCTACCTTCTTCCCAGAAACAGAATCAACTCAATATAAACTCTTCCTAAGAGCCCAAGGGATTAATTATAAAGGAATATAAACTTTCCTTTACACAGATATTGAACAGCTTTCTTCCTGAAAATAATGCCAGTCATACAAAATGCTGAATGACTTTCTTTCTTCAAAGAACTGCATGCCCAAATCTGTGGACTGGACGATTTATTCAAAAGCAGCAATAGTACAGCATTACTGGAATGCCCTTAGCCCTAAAAACATTAGACTTGGCAAAGGCATACCAGAAGTTATTTAAAATTTGTCACTGTCAGAACTCTTCCTTTAATTACTGATGCTATTATTATTTGACTTATTTAAACGAATAGTTTGCCATGGCCAGGTATACTTCTGCAACACTCAGACTTTTGAAACATTCACGCTTGATTCCTTGAAAAGATTGCTTCACAGCCCATATTTTAAATAAGCTTGAATTTAAAAAGCCATCCTGCCAGCTGATAGCTTAAAACATTCTTCAGTACTCCTTATCAGCACTATCTCAGATATTGCCAGTGACAAAAAAGGCTGCACGTTTTCGAGTTGTGGGGGAGCACCCTTGTAAATCCACCGATCTTGTAACCCAGGCGTCATCAGAGACCTCACACGTACAGGCAGACTCATTAAGAAAAACGAGGTTTTGCAGCTACTGCACATAGTATGTAATAGAACCATAATAACCTGACAAAGGATTTTACTTCTTTCTTGATCTAACATGTGTCTTATTAAATATCTGTTGCTTTTATAAATAACTCACGGTCGTCCATTCTCCCCTAACGCATGCAACTTCCCCATTAGCGTTAGTAGCACTCACATGTACATGAGAGAGACCGTTGAACTGTGCGATATATATTCTATTTATAAAACTTGAAGATCAAAAGTTAGCATTAATGAAGCAAACAAGCTATGCTTGCTTTTCTATTCTTATTAAAGGTAGCACTTGTATAAATTGTTTTCTTCAATCATTTTAGAGAAGCTGTTTAAAGTAAGTACCATGCTAATAATGTAGCCCTAGGTGATTGGGACATCTGAACATTTTAAAATGTTGATTAAATTAGGAAGGGGGAGAAGGTATTTTTAAGAGTATGAGCTCATATTCATTACAGTAAAGATTATTAAGACATTGGGAACTCACTAAGGTAAAAATCATTATCTTTGTACAGCAAATTTAATTTGTAATAAACAAGCTCTTGATCATTAATTCTCAACACTGTACTTCATTTTCTGCATTGTTCAAATTGGATAGCTTCTGTAATAAAGCCCACTGGAAAAAGATTTTTTAAATTATTTTTTTTTTATACATTTCACCTTGTATTCAACAGATAACTGGAGAGTTACAGCAGGGAGAAAAAAAAACAGAAATACTGAGGAAACAACGTCTTAGTAAAATCTTTTCTTCTAAGAAATAGCAGAAGACACAGATGACATTGATGAGGGGAGGGTGTTATTGTTATTCTCACTGTTTTGATGTCATTACCATGTTATTTCCATTGTTCTGACATAATCACTTGTTTGTTCTAATTGCGCCAATCTCAACAGGATGATATTTGTGTCATTCATCAGCATGAATAAATAACTTATGTTCTACTGTGTAATTCATACATGTCAAACATACGTACAGTTAAAGCTTTTACATGCTATAGCATTCAATGTATACATTATCCTATTGCAGAAAATCTTTGTTATTTTAGAATGTGTTTATCAGACAGATAGACTTAGATGTAGACAATTAGGTACACATGAAAATTGTGGCTATTGCCGGTCGCAGGATGAACCTTTTCTTATACATGGACTAGATTATTCTACTTTTATCAAGGTTTTAACACACTATTTTCAGATGGAAGCATTATTTCTGCTCCTTTTCTATGGATCCTCAAGAGCAGCATATCAGTGGGAAGTGGGGGGGGGGGGGGGGGGGGGGGAGTGTGGGCATATGTGTAAAATTGTTTTTTTCTACAAGGTCTTTTTCATGCAAGATCTTTCTTGCTATTGTTATTCAAGCTATGTATTTTGGGATGCTGTGCTGTTCTATTGAGCACTGTGCCTGTTGGTCTTCTTTCTTAGATATATGCATGAGCAAATGGTGCCCTGAATTAAAAGGTTTGCGTTGCACTTCAGAATTGCTGGCATAAGGTATAAAACCAAAACCTAAAATAGACTGGAGCATTTTTCATACAAGCTTCTCTCTAAATTTTCTACCTCTGCCTGCCAGACACATTAACTAGTGGAAATAAAGCATAAGGCACTATATCAATGCTGTGTATCTTTCTGAGCATTCGTGTGTGCGTATATGTGCATTTTTTTATTCTCCCTGTCTACATACTCTTTGCATAGTTCATATACCTGAGTGACTGTCTCTCTCTGTATGTATGTATCTATCTATCAAAAAATAGATATTCACATGCTTTAGTCCAGTCATAAAATTTTATATTTCAATGATACTGTTTCACTGATGGCACCTCAACTAAAAATTTTGCGGTAAAAGATGTGAAAACAGAAAAGGCAGTGTAAGCTACAGTGTGTTTCAAGTACAGAAGTCTCCAGCAATGAGGCAGGAAATGCAGTTCGGGTTTACAGTGGTCTTTTTAGTAGATGTATACTAGCAATTAATTTGATCTGTAGTCTAAGAGGCATTTTATAATTAATTTCTCAGCATTTACCACATACAAGCCATCACTTTAGAGTGCTCTGTCATTAACAAAATCCCATTTTTTCATAGAGAATAGGCATACTGATCTACATTTTCCCATGCCGCCTAGCCAGAATGGACTCGAGGGATATTATCTTATTCAGAAAGAACCTTTCAAGGTTGAATAAAAGAAATGGTGCAGGGTCCCTGGGAGAGGGAAGTGATCATCATTTTCACCTTCAACTCTTCTTTGATGTGGCAGAGTCAATTTTTAATCAGCAGCCATCAGACTGGGCTTCATTTCGCCTTACAAAGTCCTATTACTCTGCCACTTTCTGGAAGGAGGTGATAAGGACAATGCTCTTCTTTTTCTCTTCATAGAGCCCCGCATATGATGAGTCCCTTTGGAGAGGTTTGATAAAAAAAAAAAATGAGTGAGTATGTAGGGATAAAGGTCACCTCTCTGCCAGAATTAACTCTTCAAGACAACAAACTTCTGATTCCAGCGTATTTGTTTTTAGCAATTCTTCTGTATTCTTCTATATGTAGTTTTTGTGGTCAGCAGTAATGCGACAAGGGTTAACCCCCATGAAGCTTTTGATCTAAATGTTACTTCAGACTATTGGTCTGCAATAGAGGAAAGCAATAAAATGGAAAAAAAAAACCCAAACAAATAAACACACCCCCCCAAACACATACCACTGACACTCAATTGCTCCAGTACTAAGTGGACATTTTGAAATGAACAACACAAAGGAAATCACATAAAATTAAAGTACACCTATTTTGTCAAAGTATCTCAAAGTTACCCTTTATTGCAAGAATACACCACGGATCCTTACAGATAAATGACAGAAGAGATATTCCCTACAATCATTGAAATTGAAAAAAAAAAAAATCCCCCCTCTGGAGGTGTTTTTTATGTTAAATAAACCTAAATTATTTTTTAAACTATGCATTCATGCAGAAAAAAACCCTCTATAATCTCTTAGTATCATTTATTGTAGTCAGCAGTCTTAATTGCCTCCCTGAAATGGATCAGAGTTCTGGGAATTACACACTAAAATGATGTTACCACTCTCCAGTCTTCACATTCCTTGATATAATCTCATTAAAAATATCAAGCCTCTAGGTGAGGGAATACATATGGATGCTAAATGCATTTTAAGCAGGAGCACCTAAACTGATGACCTAGTTATTACAGAACAAAGCAGCTGAAGATGAATTTTAATGCTGAAGTAAAGCAGTTTTCTTTTTTTGGTTATTACTATAATTATTAACATGTTTTTGGGCTGAATTTTCTTATTACCTCTGGAAAAAAAAATTATAATTCTGAACCAATCAAAACAGAGCAATGACATTTTTGGAGTAACATAAACTCTTATTTTCCAGT
This sequence comes from Anarhynchus alexandrinus, assembly GCA_008711295.1. Taxonomy (NCBI): domain Eukaryota; kingdom Metazoa; phylum Chordata; class Aves; order Charadriiformes; family Charadriidae; genus Anarhynchus; species Anarhynchus alexandrinus. Next base: position 2,652,050 of record VUYV01000050.1, on the reverse strand, counting down.
AGACCACACAAGTTAAAAAAAAGAAAAAAAAAGGAACTCAGTATAACCCAACAGTTTCATTACCTATAATTACCGTAAAGAGATGGGAAAAGAGATATGCCAAGTTGCAACTTTTGTTTCAAAAACTCTGTGTTAAAAAAAAAAAATCTCTAGAGAAAATAGACGCATCTCCCAGCCAAATAAATGACAAGGGGGAAGTTATGCTGAATTCCACATATGAAATAATTAGATTTTAGAGAATTGGATTTCCTTTTATAAATTGCAAATAATACTTCTGCAAGAACTAAGAGTATATAGCCTGAAATATCTTATGTGCTCTGTGATCTGATGTGTTGCAATACAAATCATTTTGTCTCTGGTGCAGATTAACAGAGGCAGTATGGGCTGGTCTTCAAAAGAAGTCGTTAACAAAATCTGAAATATTTAAATATTTTCATTATCAGTGTTATCAGGCTGGCTGGGTGTAAGTTAGTCCCATGGATTACGCCCACGGTGCAGGGCAAAATAAATTAATTTGATGAAAAGAATGACTGCTGTGTGACACTACACTTTTGAAGGAAATAGTCATAAACACTTTCCCAGAGACGGCAAAAGATTTTAAAAAAAATGGTAACCTAACTTGAAGTGAGGTAGTTGTGGTTTTTGCATATGATAAACTCAGATTTCAGAGGTTTATAACCAAAGTGCTGAAATTTGTTTTTCAGAAAAAAACATGAAAATAATGCATAAAACTTTTTTTCTTTTTCCTTTTCTTTTTTTTTTTTTTTTTTTTTTTTCTTTAATAGTATCATTGGTTTGTAGTGAGAAATGGCCTGCTTGGGGGATTGGTGACACAAGATAGTGCATTTCATGTCATGGCTGCCAGTTCAGATCTGTCATGTGTACATGAGAATAATTACCCTCTGATGGCTGTTTAGTGACTTGTGTTATAAGTAGCAGTATCAGAAGGGGTGATAGTGGGCACTGTAGTGGAAGTCTCCACAGGGAAGGCTGAGGATTACATGAGAAAAACCACTGAATTTCCTTTTTCCTTTCGGGAACTGTTCCTCCAAGTTAGGCCATTAGTTTGCAGAAGCCTCCAGTCTTACAGCTTGGAGAGGGTTTTAGTTTTCCTTTTTCTTTCTTTGGCTATAGTACCATAACTAAACAGGGACAGAAGCCTTCTCTCACCTGAGAACTTTTAATAGTCTTTCACTTCATATTAAAAAAAGAAGGGTCAAACTTGACCTGTACGTTTTGGTTTAATGGATCAGTCCTCATTACTCTGCCTAGCCCTACTAAGCTGTGTGAATATTTTGCTGCGCTTTCACATGGCCACATCTCTTCCTGTACTGGGATAGGGTAAACGGAAGGCAAGGAAGGACCTCAGACAGAACCAGCCGATTAGCTGTGGAAAACATACGAGTTCAGACGATAACTTCTCCCTAGCACTTGGCTGTATGGGGATTTTTTCAACTTCTAAGGTTTATTTTTGGTCCTATTATTGGTCCTATTATTTTTGGTCCTAAGCTTTAGTTACAATTCCAAGGACTACAAATATGGAGTATTGATAAAAAGTCTTGATAAAGGTCATGAGACCTGTCAAAAGGCAGGCTTTTGATATAACATTCCTCATAGATAATCTCACGATTTTGAGTTTCTGTCATGACATCTTGTTCCCTCTCAGAAGTATGTCCCAGTGGGATCTGACAATCGGGGCAAGACTCCTAAACTCAGTGGCTGACACGGTGGGGTTCAGATCAAACAAAAGCTAATTTAGGCAGCTGCTTAAGCTTTGTAGCCTCTAGATTTGCAATACCTCTGGCCATTAAGATAACTTCTGCGCATGAATCTCAGAGTGTTGTATGGTGCAGACTGCCTGTAACACATCCCTTGCTCTAAAGCACTGAAGAGACTTGGTGCCTACTGCTGTGTCTGCAGAGAGGGGGTCTGACCATGTCAAATCTGCAGACACAACCATCTAAAGGGCTCCTTATGTTCTTGAAAGACATTGGCCACATGTAGGAGACAGAGGTGAATGTGAGGGTCACTCCCAGCTACTCTTCAGGTTCCAGATTTTTCACTGCATGTAATTTAATGTCCTACACAGCCACAGCCTAAGGAGGTCTAAATCTAATTTAGTTTTTAGTCTCAGTCTGTAGGCACAACACAGTCTTTCTGCTGCTGCTGTGCCATCAGGCCTGCATCTCTTAACATCCCTCCTGCTCCCCCAAACAAAACTACCCACAGAGCTACTCACACATTTCCTCCATTTGTTTCAGTCAAAACTCAGTGGGTTAAATCATTTAAATTATTTAGTTAATCTAGAACATTTTGATTTAAACGCATTAGTAAACTATTATAAGAACAATGGAGCTGGCAGAACAACAAGTGGTAAGCTATAGTGGAATGATAATTAGTCAATAAGGTTATAACCTTTCTCATCTGGCACAGAAGCAGCAATAAGTGTACATTTATCCACAACTGGAAAAACTTGAAGTTCTAACAGGAGAAAAAGAAGAAGAACAACTGAGGCACTCATTAACCTAAGGAGGGAGACAAAATTCTAAATTGTGTATAGGGGTGTCATTTAATGCTCATTTAATGTAAAGTGGTAACATCTGAGCATTACCAAAAGCATGAATGCTGCTTACAGGAGCATGCAATGAAATGTCTATCATACAACTTTGAAACTGAAAAACTTTACAAAGAAAATTTATATGACATACAAGGTTTATATTAAAAGAACATTGCTCAGGTTGAAAAGTAAAGTACTCAAAATTTAGGAAATGTGAAAGTTAGGTGACTTGTGCATATGTATGATAACATGCAAGCCTGAATGATAGGCTCACATACTTAACCACCCTCAGTGGCCTCATTTTATCTGCTGTCCAAGATGTTCCTTGGCAATGAACCTCTTCACCATTTGTATTCTCATTGTTATTGTTTGACCACAGACCTTACTGAATGTACGCTGCTCAAATTCTGTTCTGAGGACACAAAGGTTAAGTTCATTATCAATTTTTCTGTGACCACTCATTAATGTTGTATACACTTAATTAAAATAATTAAGGTTAATTAGCTAATGTCTTTCCTGTGATCAGAAGTGATAAGCTGCTTTACTATTAGGGATTTTCGGTATAGGATGGCTTCATTTATTTTCGTTGAAGATAGATATGTCAAAATCTCTGAAAATTTGAGCAAAAGAGAATAAAGTCAGAAATACATACTAATTTTAAAAGGCCGGTTGAGACCTCAGAACCCAATTTTTGAGGCCCTTTGCCATTATGTTGCTCTTTATACACATGGTACACAGGCCCACCAGTTAATCAGTCCTGTAGATCACATACTAAGGATTTTCATTCCCAAAATTAAGAACACATAACTTTGGATTACTTTTTGAAAACCTGGTTTAGTTAGCTTGCGTTAACATTGCATAGCACCTCTGAGAGAGAGGCAGGGCCAACACCAAACTTGTCAAAGCAGCATTCAGTTACTGTTGCCAAGAGGTAAACATTTCCTTTCTTTCTTACTAGAGTTACTGGGGTTTATTTAAGAACCAAACTGATTACAGCAGCTACACCATTTGATAGTCTTTCACACTTGCTTGCACACTGTGCCTCCATCATGTTCCCAAGGTCTTGACTTCCTGTCCCCACAGCTGCTGGTTGTGTCAGTTCCTGCTCTGAAGCTGCTCACCATACCAACCTTGGATGTCACCAGTCAAGGTCTTTGGGCATACTCTGGCTTTCATCTCCATGCATCTCTCTGATGTCCAGGATCTTACTCAACTTCCAGGAACTTTTTTTCTGCCAGAGCCTTCATTTTTTTCTTTACAGGCCCCCTTTTTCTTTCTGCAACCAGTTCTTCCTTTTGGGAACCCATCTTTTTGACCCCTAGGCCACAAGTTTTCTGGGCTAAATAGTCTACGTGCAGAAGTGTGATGCATGATCAGCCTCCTGATGGGTGGTTCTGTCTCATGTCTCTTTATTAATTGGAGGATTCAGGATGTGCTGCTTTTGCTTAGCAAGGTGAGCTGTTTCCCAAGTTTACAATCACCCCTTACCAGTTGCAGCTAGAGAGTAGCAAGTTTCTGCAAAAGTGCAGAATGGGGCATTCTTTGCCTCCTCCTGTCCCCATATATGCAACTGTCTGCCACCTGTTAGCACTAAATTTTAACTATTTTTTCACCTATAGCACAGTGCATGCTAATTTTTCAGAGGTTTGGAAATTTTTGAAGTTTGGGAAGATTTTTCTAAAGACAGTAATATTTCAATCTGTGGTATGATGGTGCCTTCCTACCAAATGCAATGTCTTTGCGCTAAAGCAAGAAAAATGTCAAAATAGAAACTTCCCTATAATTTTTTAACATAGGTGAAATCACATATTCTTCAGAAACATCAGAACTGTTAGACTGATATCCAAGCAGTTCAACGTTGCCAGGGTGGTACCGATGGAAAATGGAAGTATCAAGTAGCCCTAGTAGTATATGTTTATGGTGGGTAAGTCTTTATTCCTCAGAGAGAAAACAGGAGAAAAAAATGTCCTTTTCAGTGGACGTCAGACAAATAGGGTAGAACTTCCTAAATAGCAGCAATAACAGAGTTCCTCCCAGTAAATATCATGATTATCGCTTTCAGAGTTCCCTTACTTCTCGTGATTCCAAACATTTTTCCAAAGTATGTTATGATTTCTAGCACTACAAAACATTAGTTAGAACTATTTTCTGGTCTAAAATCCCAAGCATTTCCAGAATATGTTTTACAAATAAATACCTTGGTGTTGAAAGTAATCCATTGAGCAGTCAAAGACCTCAGATAGCCAATGTCACACAAAATGTTTTGGGGAAAAACAGATGAGTTCTGTGGTTTTAAAATATTAGTGGATATTTATCTCTCATCCTGACAGTCATCTCCAGATTTATAACTGGCCAATCCCAATGAGAGAAAGGATTCAGTTGTAGAGGTGAACACTCAGAGGCAGATTTTTGATTTTATCTGATTGTTAATTCCAACTTTGCCAAGATATAAAAAGAATATAAATTTGGTAGGTTTTTTTCCTTTTTTTCCCCCATTTATTTCTTTTTCCCCTGAAAAGAAAAAGGAAAAGAAATTATGAATATACAGATTATCACCAATGGAGATTAAATGGATGCCTTATTTAAACAATTTGCCTTTTAGTACTTTTGCTGATAATCATAGAATCATAGAATCATAGAATGGTTTAGGTTGGAAAGGACCTTGAAGATCATCGAGTTCCAACTGGGAATAATACTCCTAACTGGGTTTGAAATATGCCAGATCTTAATGATAGCAGTTTCACTGTATGGGACTATTTGCAGTTCACTATTCTTAACACCTTAGACTAACCTCAGACTTACAGTATCTTCAGTTCCCTGTGAAAACACCTTCCAACATTGCAACTGAATGTATCTTGCTAAAAGTGTTATTTCTAATCATACGTAGTTTTTCTCATACATTACATTTTTTTTTCTCCACTGTTTTTCATGTCTTCTCAAAGATTCCTCAGAAAATAAAATAATTTGACATATTAAAGGTTTCTTTCTTCACATTACTTTCTTAATTACAACTTGGTGAGTGTCTGTTTATGTGCAGGTCACCTTATCAGAATATTTTCTAACAGTCTTCTCTGCACTGCCAAATATAAATTGATTTCAGTGCATTCATTAGGTACTAATATAATTAGAATGATGTCACACCTCCCATTTTCACACTTAAAAGTTACTACTATATCAAAATTATCTTAAAATTAAAAACTCACTATGAAACATTTGCAAATACTGAATCGTTTCCTTAGTGACATCAATGCCTGATATTGTGGACTGATTGACTGATGAACACCGGTCATCTTATAATGACAGAACTCATATGTCTCAAAGATTAGTCTTGAAGATACTCTAGGAATTCAGTCTGAATGACACACAAACATTGACTGTGCTTTAACCACTGTGTAATTGTTAGAACTCTGTTATGCTATCAGTATTTGCTACTTGAGTATCATGCTTGAAGGAATATTTTGTACCTACCCACTCATCTTCCCACCAGGAAGAAGCATGGGGTTTAGGTCAAGAGTTAGGTAGTTTTCTATATAGTAAAAAAAAAAAAAAAAAAAGGTATCTGATTTTCTTCCAACTCCTGAATATGCATAAAAAACTCTAAAAGATACTGAACCATACCTTTCTGAAGATTTAGACGACTGTTCTTCAGTGCCTGGAAAGGAGGCAGAGCCAGCCAGTAAAGAGTATTCAGACAAGACGCTACCCCCAGTAGGTTGGAAAGCTCTTAATCGGGCTGCCTTTTTGTCATGTGTGAACTGTGAAACATGTCAGTCCTTATTTACATAAGGAGCTAGTAATTATTTGAAAAGTGCTCTATAGAGTGAAAAATAATGGTTTTAGTTTATTGTTATGTTAAATATTTTAGGTTAAGATATCTCATTACAATGCAAATGTATGTAATTTTTTCTTCCTGTACAATAACTTTTGCCAAGGCAAGCGATAGAGCCAAATAAGGCTCTGCAATTTGGCTTTGATGAAGACAGCCAGTTAGTCAACTTCTGCCTCTAGAAAACAGTCAAAGCGAGTACAGACGTCAGGTGGAGAGTTCCTTAGGCTCTCTGGTGACCTCCACGCTACTGAGTAAAAGTCAACAGCTGCTTCAAGTACCACTTGTAAGGATGATGGACATTGATTAAACCCTATTGGGAATCTAAAAGCTAAAAGGACTGGTGAAGGAACAGACAACCTTTGCCTCCGAAAACATTTAAAAAATTCCTAACTGTGTCTAACTAGCTAAGTAGATGGTAATTTCTGTAAAAATGGTCATTTATGTAAAAATGTGTATCTTTATGGTGGACTTTGAAGTAACTGTAATCATTTTTAATGAAAGATTGTCCTATCATCTGTTAAAGTGTTGAGAATAAGCAGATGCATGTTGTAGTTTGGGAAGGAAGTGTACGATAAATACAATGGTGTGAGTAAATGCATTGCCATATAAGCTCCAAACCACTCTGTCCTCCCAAAATAGTTCTGTATCAATGCATATCTATGTTGCTCGAGTGGTGACCGACAAAAACTCAAGGCAGGATGTAATCAAGAATATTGCAGAGCCCTGTGTGAAACAGAATGGCTTAATCATTTATGAGTCCTGGCAATGTTGGGGAAGCTCTATAGTTATAAAAGCTAAAACTTCACTTAGATTTAAATAAGATCTGTAGTTAAATTACACTGTGAAAGATGGATAGTGAAACAAAAAGGTCAGTACTGAGGACCGTGTGTGGTTTTTCTTTTCTTTTTTTTTTAATCCAGCTAATATAGTGTTCCTTGTGTTATGGTAAGAATGTTTGATCAGTGAAAGCATGTTTTAATGCCTTGAGGTGTAAAAGATGTTTTTTAGACAGACACAAGAGAACAAGGATGATAATTTGGACAAGATGTTTCTAAAGGACCAACTACCAGCAAAGTAATCAGCTGCTGGGCAGAGAAAACACTGGGGGAGGAATGACACAAAGTAAAGTGGCAATATCAGCAGAAGACAGCAGAGCTGGAGGACATTCTGTATTACATTGTGCCATCCCGCTAGTGATGTGTAGACAAAGATATAATCATGTTACAGTTTGATACAAAGCAAAATAATCATATGGCACTTAGTTGAATGCTTAAGCCAATTATGTCTGATTACAGTAACTTATTAATATGTCTGTACTAGTAAACACCTAAATGACATTTGATTATCAGTCTGAGGCCAAAACTCAGACTATAACAAATAAACCTAAAGTAAATAAATGTAATAGAAAGTGTATTTAAATCAGCCTCTATCAGTTTATAAATTACTTACTCCATACCATGAACACAGAACACTAAAATATTTACAGAAATATAGAGAATATATGAAAAAGTAATTAACTAAATATTCAATTTAAGATTCATATACAACTGCATATTTCAATAATAAAATCCAAACTTGATTAGGAAAAAACGAAAAGGAGTTTAGTCTTTGCTTTAAAACCATATTAATTCAAACATCTCCATCAACAATTGTACTATATAAGCATGATGTCTAATTTTTAATGAAAATGACATGATCTGCATGCATGGTCAACATAAAAGACAATTTAGTCCTTTATGTTTATAAGAACACAGAATCACTGGCTGTGGGTGACAGCTAATTTCCTCTAGTCTCTTTATGCCCCGCAGCTATTAATGCATGCTGATCTTCAAGTATTATTGGAAAAAATTAAGCACAAACATAAAAAGAACAAAAAGAAAGCCATCCATTTTAGGCTAATTTCAACAAAATAATTTGAAATGCACTACTACAGTTAAAGAATATATAATGCCGGACTAACAATTTTGTATGAAAAACAGCCTGATATCACACACACAAAAACCCATTATAAAGTACAGATGTTCTCTTAGATTAGGAAAAAAGTTCTCTTTTAGTATATTTAAACAAACCATATGGGATTCATTTTAGTCATTTCAAAGCTTTTTTAGATATTTCTTGAACAAATACTTAAGGCGTATGATATGTGATGTAAAAAAACTCTAACATACTTTTATTCTTTGGTATTAAAAAGGTACAAGGCAATAATTTAGGAACTTAATACCAAATGGATTAACTAGAAACCAAAGACTAGTAAAATAGGGAAAAAAACAAAGCAAAACAAAACTTTCTTCTTGGTTTTACAGCCTTTGCCAAATCATTCCCTACTTTTCGTTGAAGTCAAATGTGTGGTATATTTCACATCTAAGCTCATTCGCTTTAGCTTTCCAATAATCTGTGCTTTCCTCTAGCTGCGCAGAAGGTTGTCCAACACTTTTTATCCAGTCTGATTTGTTTGTTTGTCCCTGGCTGTTCTACATTGCTCCTTATTAATAGTTCCATTTTCCCCTTTGAGGGACCTTTTTGGCTATTGTACAAATGCAGGATATGTGTGACAAAGTTGTAATTAGAAGACAAAGTCTTAAGCAAATGAATATCCTTTTGCCCTTGTTTTTCTTTGTGTTGAGCCCAGACATACATTCTGACTATAACCAACTACCTGCAGTTCAGACTGTCAATGCTGATTTTGAGTTTGAAATTGTGGTTTTGCCTGTGCAAGTTTTTCATTGTCTAGAGGTGTATACTGAAAATAAACACGAATTAGACATAGTTGATACCACATATTCCTGTGGAAACACACGAGAAAGAATGCAATTCACTTTGAAAGAGCTGCAGGGTTCAAGCGGTTTGTACGCCTTAACCCAGACTTCGCTTTTCTAGGAGCAATTTCAAAACAGTGTTGCAAGTTCTAGTATGTAAAAATTCAAGTTTTGGAAGTGTGAATCACTTCTCAGTTAAACGCATCCAAGTTAAGGTGAAGCAATTAGTTTTCAGTGATTCTGACAATCAGCTTCTGAAGCATCTTATTACTTAAATGATGGTCCAAGCAAAAAGGCAGGCAGAGTTGTCTGAAAAAGGAAAATTGTGCCTGACCAAAAGGCTTTCACTGCTTTCATTCAAGTCCACTGCAAGGCAATTTTAGTTCTGATCATTAAAAAATACATATTATTTATCCTATATACTTAAAGCATTTTTCAATAACTTGCAGATGACTGTATACTATTTCTTACTTTAGCTTCTCAAAAATAGCTATTTCGGAATTGATTTCATAGGAATCTTATCCACTTTTTCATATAAAGATGTATTTATACTACTCCCAAATGCTTGGCATTTCCTTATTTAGTTACCACAAAGAACTGACTGTTGACTATTGCAGCTTCCAATCTTTTCTGTGAAACTCCACTATGCTGCTTCACAATTACAGCATGAAGTGATTCTGCTTCTGAGATGGATATGTTTAATCAGGAGTGCCATACAACAATACATTTTAAGCTCTGTAGCCAATTTGAAAATGCTCTAAAATCCAACACGTAGATTTTGGGGGGAAATACCAGAGTGATCTCTTCCACATCAAGGACAAACTGCAGGCAGAATTTGACTGAAGAAACCCCAGAAGCATGGGATTTTTTGGTTTCTAAGGTTGGTAATAGGACATACAGCTTATGATTCCAAATTGATTGTACCCAAAAGTTTTTCCTGTCAAGTGGTTTTCTGAGGTATAAGTAAAATTAGCACTGTTCTTGATGTATTTTCCAGTGAAGAGCTGACCTCCTCCCAGGGTCCATCACGACGCAACTGTTACTATCTGGCATTCTAAGCAAGAAGATCTCGTGATTAAATGACTTTGCAAACTCAAGGTGACTTTACAGAAGATGGTTGGTCATTTACATTACTTCATTTCTGCTTCATCTACTACATCAATTGTGTAAGGAAGCAGAAGCTTGTGGCAACAAGTGGTGTGAACTTGACTTCCTTTCCCGGTAATGAACAAACCTAATAAAACCCAAGCATATAAACCGGAGAACTAGGCCTTCTCAGGGACATTTGGGTTGTAAAAAAATACTGAAAACCATATTTAGCATACTTAGGAATATATCAACATTAGCAGAATGGCAGTCTAAAACATGCATATGTTTAGTAAGTATTTGCATTCTATTCAGGCTGAATACTGACATATGTGAATAATTCCCATTAACTTCACTGGGGATGATTTCTGCTTGTCTGAAAGAGTGTTGCTTCCACAAAGTAAATAATAACAAGGTGATGTGCTTAAGCATCCAGGACTGCAATGCATGGAGATTCATATAAAATTATTTGGGACATTCAGTATTGCACATGCTTTGAGCTCTTCCAACTGAAAGATTGGAAAGATTTCATTTCTAAAACGCATTTTCTTGTTTTAAAACGTCCCTGGCATGTCTTTTTTCAGCTCAATTTAAGGTGAAACTTTGCTTGTTTGCTCATATTATAGATGAGCCTAATATATATAATCTTTAAAAGGTAACAGTATAGATTTCTGTGGGTTGGATACTTTTTATTAGCAGTCACTCAAATGACTGGATTTAACATTGTCATTAGTGCTAATTATGATACATTTTGCTACATGAGGAAACTGGAATAGAACACGATGAATCACGCCTTTGCAATGACATGACATAGTCTGTTGGCAAAAAATACAGCATATAGTTTAAATTAGTTTAATTTTTATTCCTTGTGCTAATCCTCAACATTTCAATCAACTTAATAGCAATAATTTTGGCTCAGCCCACCTATTTCCAGAAATAAATATGTATATCAGAGCTATGTAATCCCATTTCCAGAAGCATTTATAGAATGTGCATATAACCATGCTGGTCAGAAAGGGGCAGTTTCCTCTCTCATTTCACTTAGCACATTTTATTTGCAAATTAAACAGTGGAATTATATCCTTCTTCTACCACCTCTTTACATTTTGCATCCTGACTCTGTTGTCTTGATCGCTGAGGTAATTTGAAGAAAAAAAAAGTTAAGTCATAGTACCATGGCCCCATACCAAAAACATATTGCTGTGCATTCAATTGCAATATTTCTCCTGAGGCCAAAACATTATTTTCACAAAGAATAATGCTATGCAAAATAACAGGAAACATACTGTGAATAATGTCTTACATATGAAACCCTTGGTACTGTTAGTAAAACATTGGTTATGTGCATACAAAATTAAACAGCCATGAAGAAGACAACATAATAGTTTGTGGATTTATTATGTATTAGCTAATAGCTTTTTATTTTATTTTAAACACTAATATATCTACTTTAAATGTATTTCTAAAATTATTGCATATACCCTTACTGTTACACGTGGCAAAAAGAAGTTGAAAGTACCTTCAAAAAAAATAGCAAACGCTTTAGTGGAGTAAATGTAAGGGACAGACCTGACAGTGATGCTGGACTTCACCCTGAATAATTCCAGGACCTTGATAGGCCGAAATGATTTGCCTTATTATTATTCTGTCATAATAGGTTATTAGTTTGGTCTGCCTCGAAAATGCAAGGAATTATCCTTTATCCTGAAATTACTACTTCTGTTATATCTGACACATCTTGCTGTTGCCGCAGCTTTTTAAAGGCCAGTGTCAAAATGCAAGGACTCCTGCTCTCTGAAACCCCCCTCAGCAGCCCAAATTCTGGCTGAGGGATTTTCATCACACACTAGTTTTTTGGGCACTGTAACTCTTCCTAAACACTAGGTCTCTAAATGGAAATGTGGCAATCGCTTTTGAGAACATGAATAAACCTTAGTGCTGGCAAGGCTCATCACTGCTGCAGTGTCTTTTGGACAGAAATAACATGGCTCCCTGGCATCCACAAATTCTCTTCCCAAAGATTGAGCTGGCTGGTTGGATAAAACCTAACAACAACCTCTGTTTCAGACTTTTAGGAGAAATTTTGAAGGTGTTCTGGTAATCGAATGCTGTAAGAGGCATGTGTTTATAGAATCAGACCATCACAGAATGGTTTGAGTTGGAAGGGAACATTAAAGATCGTCTAGTCCAATCCCCCTGCTGTGGTCAAGGACATCTTTCACTAGATCAGGTTTCTCAGAGCCCCATCCAACTTGACTTTGATGGGGCATCCACAACTTCCCTGGAAAACTTATTCCAGGGTCTCACCACCCTATTCGTAAAAAATTTCTTCCTTATGTCAAATCTAAACCTACCCTCTCTAAGTGTAAAACCATTGCTCCTTGTCCTGTCACTACAGGCTCTGATATAAAGTCTTTCTCTGCCTTTCTTATAAGCCCCATTTATATATTGGAAGGTCACAATAACTTATCCCCAGAACATTCTCTCCTCCAGGCTGAACAACCCCAACTCTCTCAGTTTTTCTTCATAGTAGAGGTGTTCCAGCCCTCTGATCATTTTTGTCACCTTCCTCTGGACCCACTCTAACAGGTCCACGTCTTTCTTGTACTGGGGGCTGTAGAACTGGATGCAATACTCCAGGTGGTGTCTCATGAGAGATGGGAGAATCACCTCCCTTAACCTGCTGGCCATGCTTTTTTTTATGCAGCCCAGGATACAATTGGGTTTCTGGGTTGCAAGCACACGTTGCCAGCTTATGTCCAATTTTTAATTCACCAGTATCACCAAGTCCTTCTCTGCAGGGCTGCTCTCAATCAATTCAACCCCCAGCCTGTATTAATATTGGGGATTGCCCCTACTAAGGTGCAGGACCTTGCACTTGGCCTTGTTGAACTTCATGAGGTTCACACGGGCTGACTTCTCAAGTTTGTCCAGGTCCCTCTGGATGGCATCCCTTCACTCAAGTTTGTCAACTGCACCACTCAGCTTGGTGTCATCTGCAAACATTCTGAGGGTGCACTCAGTTCCACTATCTATGTCATTGACAAAGATGTTAAATAGTATTTGTCCCAGTATGGACCCTTAAGGGACACCACTCATTACTAGTTTCCACTTGGATACTGAGCCATTGAGCTCTTTGGATGTGGCCATCTAATTAATTCCTTATATCTCTCCAATTCAGCACGAAGAATGTTGTGGGAGACCGTATCAAAGGCCTTACAGTTGTGCAGGTAGATGACGTCCGTAGCTTTTACCTTGTCCACTGATGGAATCACTCCATCATAGAAGGCCACCAGATTAGTCAGGCACAATTTTCCTTTACTGAAGCCATGTTGGCTGTCTCCAGTCACCTCCCTGTCTTTCATGTGTATTGACATAGCTTCCAGGAGGATCTGTTCCATGATCTTACCAAGCATAGAGGTGAGGCTGACTAGTTGGTCAGCCAGGGTCCTCCCTTTTTACCCTTTTTAAAAATGGGTGTGATATTTCCCTTTTCTCCAGTCACTGGGGATTTTGCCTGACTGCCATGACTTTTCCTATATGACGGAGAGTGGCTTGGAAACTACATCAGCCAATTTCCACAAAGTAATTTAGTTCGCCACTTAGGCAACACTGTCTGACCATTATCAGAAAGTCCCTTCACACTCTGCAGACACCTAGATTTCTGATACATGAGCTGCGGATGCACGTGATTACCTTCCAGTAAGGATTTTAGTATGAATAGCTAAACTATGTCTAGACAAAATATAATCAGAAAGCTATATTGTGTTGACTGTCAGATAAGATTGATACTTATTATTTTGCCTAGGTTTGCTTCTCACCAGTCACACAAAAATGATTGCACAAAGTCACAGGTTTGTTCTTCATTGCTAAAATCAAAACAGTTATTTACTTGATATAGCTTAACACTTTCTTGCAAAAACAGTGTCATCGCTTCTGGAAATATCACTCTGAAAAAGCTCAGAGGCCTGCTCCCTTAAGCATGCACTTTGTCCGTTTTACACCTTCCTTACATTTTTTAACCATATTGGTCAATGCCTTGGGCTTGATTCTTACTGGCTGTGGAAATAACTTCTGACAAACTTACATTAGCACTTACACTAATATCACCACAGCTACGCTCTTATCACGATTTAATACACAATCATTACTGAGAACAATTTTCAACAAGCAATCTAAACATTATAACTTAAAAAACATTCTATGTTTCTTATTCTGTTGTGATTTTTTTTCTTCACACAAACAAATAAGGTCACAATAACCTGTTTCTATTGAGGGTGATTTCTATATATAAATATATGCGTAATGCCATCTATTATTCTCAAAAAACTTCTTAGGCATAGATGTTACTTCCTTGCATTTCTCTAGAGCTCAAACCTTGAGAAAATAAATAACTATGTTTGAAATAAAATAGTTCTAGACAGGTTCTGGAAGGGTCCCTCCTTGTGCATCTTTTTATTCTAAATCACGTGCTGTTTCTTGGTACTGTAAAAGCTCAAATATATGAGATTAATCATCATAGAAGAGTTCATTCTTACAGTGGGAAGACAGAGCACCAAATGCACAGTCACAAAAATATCACTCACAAAAATACCCACAACAATCAAGATCACTCTCTGTACAGTCAGAGGCCAGTGGGAGTTTGCCTGAAAGGGTCAGAAGACAAAACACGACGCTTATTCTTCAGTCTGGTGGTGTAATCACGGTCTTTTATCAGAAAGCATAAAACCAGAATGTTCAGAAGTAAACCCAAAACAGATCTATTTCACTCTGGTTTTGTCTGTAAAAAACTGATGCTATCAACAGGACCTTAAGAATATTTGCAGAAGAAAAGTTAATTTTAAAGACTCAGCACTTAATTGTCAAATAGTCTTCAAATAGCCTTCAATAGCCTGGCTTTTGCACTCCTAGTGATGACAATAAAAAACCAAGTCTATGTGAAGCTAAAATTATTTGGAACTGCAATTTAATTATTAAATCATAATCTATTAAAACATCAATTCTCTCCATTGTCCTTGATTTTAAAATTCCTCACTATACATATAACAGATGGTGGCACCATATGTGAAATATATATATGCTTATGTACACATATGTATGCACTAGGGAGTTCTGATTGTGAGATACAGTATAAGGACTTTTGGGCTTCAGCTTGGATTGTTACCTTCACTGGAACAATGATGAGTGGTGAGATCTGGAGGTCATCCCAGAAGGACAGCATTACCCTCTCATGCTATATTTCTCTTGTGGTACATGCATGGTGCAATATGGGCACAGATCATCAAGCATGTTAAGGGGCAGGGTGAGGTTTTAACACTTCCCCTCTGAAGGATTTTATCCCATACTTGCTGTGATGCTATGATCTCTGGGAGATAGGTTCTGAAACAGAAGTTATATTAGTCCTTGAGCATCAAGGAGGTAGAGCTGCAGAGATTGACCATTTTACCTAATATTTTAGTGGTGAAAAAACAGAGCTGTGATACAGGACACTTTCAATTGATTATCTTGTCTTTTTGAGGAATCTGATCCCAGGTCAATGCTGCAGTCATGAGAAGCTAAGGGATAAGGAAGGGTTTTCTGCCTCTTCTTTGTTTCAATAATTACCCTAAGTATCGGACTATATCACCATTCTTCTGTCTTTGTTCCAATTAATATTTTATTATGCTATGCAAAGAGTAATAGTGTAATAACAGGATGTGAAAGAGTCTTGACTGGGACTCTTAACCAGTCTGGCTAACAGACAGACTTACACGCTCCCCAGCTCAGTGGGATGGGTAAGAGAAAGTAGAAAAAAACAGGAATAAGAAAGCTCATGGGTCAAGATAGTTCTGTTTAATAACTTTAATATCTTTATCAATGACCTGGATGAGGGGATTGAGTGCACCCTCAGTAAGTTTGCAGAAAATACCAAGTTGGGCGGGAGTGTTGATTTGCTTGAGGGTAGGAAGGCTCTACAGAGGGATCTGGACAGGCTGGATCAATGGGCTGAGACCAATGGTATGAAGTTCAACATGGTGAAGTCTTGTACTTGGGTCTCAACAACCCCATGCAGTGCTACAGGCTTGGGGAAGAGTGGCAGCAAAACTGCCTGGCAGAAAAGGACCTGGGGTAGCTGGCTGACAGCCAGCTGAATATGAGCCAGCAGTGTGCCCAGGTGGCCAAGAAGGCCAACAGCATCCTGGCCTGTATCAGGAACAGTATGACCAGCAGGACTAGGGGAGTGCCCTGTACTGAGCACTTGTAAGGCCGCACCTTGAATATTGCTTTCAGTTTTGGGCCCCTCACTACAAGAAAGACATTGAAGTGCTGGAGCGTGTCCAGAGAAGGGCAATGAAGCTGGTGAGGGGTCCAAAGAACAAGTGTTATGCAGAGCATCTGAGGAAACTGGGATTGTTTAGCCTGGAGAAAAGGAGGCTGAGGGGAGACCTTATGGCTCTCTACAACTACCTGAAAGGAGGTTGTAGCGAGGTGGGTGTCAGTCTCTTCTCCCAAGTAACAAGGGATGGGACAAGAGGAAATGGCCTCAAGTTGCACCAGGGGAAGTTTAGATTGGATATTGGGAAAAAATTCTTCACAGAAAGGGTGGTCAAGCATTGGAACAGGCTGCCCAGGGAAGTGGTTGAGTCACCTTCCCTGGAGCTATTTAAAAAATGTGTAGATGTGGTGCTGAGGGACATAGTTTACTGGTGAACTTGGCAGTGCTATGTTAATGGTTGGACTTGATAATCTTAAAAGTCTTTTCCAACCTAAATGATTCTATGATTCGATGATTCTGTAAAGACATGGAGCTCACTTAGAAAATACCACTGTGGGCAAAACCCAGGCACCTCGTCATAGAGGCCACCCCTTCCACCGCCCTGCTGTAAACACCCTGGCACCTATACCCAACACAAATGTCAACTTAAATTCCTGCAGACAGAAAAGGAAGGTGTACACTAATAAACCACTGAATAAAATGGTGAAAGGGAAGCGTTAAAAGGGGGAAAGTTCAAGGCCGTGAATGTTGATTGAGGAAAAATTTTCCTAAATCAACTAGGAAGAGGTTACACACCATGTATTTGCTTCTGTGAGTGTGTGTTTCCCTTCTGCGGGCACCTATTTTTCCTATGCACTGTGCCCATGCTAGATCCATGTAGATCACATGAACTTTAAAATGTATATGATCCTGACACTGGAAACAGAATTATAAGGAGAACATCAAAGTACAAATTCCAAGCATACCTGATTGCAATCTATTTCCCTGGAGAGTTTTTAAGATTTCTTTGTGGCACTTCTTGGTTCTGGCAGGCTGGAAGGCAATACAGCTGCATCCCACCCCTCTGCAGCCTTTCTGAATGAGCCTCTCTCAGTATTTGCTCCATAGTAGGAGACATCACATCCTGAATGCCATGTCCCAGGCTTCACTGTTTATGCTTATGTGGCAGGGTGGAGGGACACTGACAGCTTTGCCTGCCCATGCAGGTTTTCTCTGCCTCCATCCTCTCTGACATGATGACCTCTACCTCTGCTTTGTTCAAGGTGGGATCTTGTTTCTTGCTCTTAGAAGTCTGGTCCTCAAAGTTCACTTAGCAGGGATGTGACTGTAGCAGCACAGTTCTCTTCTTCCACGTGGGGCTTTAGTGACCTTGACACCTCTTTTCTTTTCCGTACTGTTAATGTGTTTCCTTTCCTGAGATTTAGACTACAAAATCAAAGCAATGTCTTTTCCCTCTCAGCGTTAGGATTCTGTTCTACTTTGAAATCACGTATTCCTTCAAACTTAACAGGACTTCTTGCAGGTCATTATATTTCCAAGCTTCTTGTCATATTATATGGATGATATATTGTAAAAATATTCAGTGTATGGATATCTCACATAACTTACAACCTACATCCTCGTTTTTTTTCCTCAGAGAGACTAAACATGATATTAAAAATACAGATGACAGATATCCATATATTTATTTCAGTCTTGCCACCTCCTTTGCCATCTTTCTGAATGTTAAAAACTTTCTCATGTACAGATATACACATGCATGCTTACAGTCATATTTTTTTATCTTGTTATTTATGATCGTTGATCATAATACAGCTTTCACCATAGATTTCACATAGCTTTCTCTGGAAAGTTGAGATTAACTTATAAACTGTACTTAAAATTATATTGTCTTTGCACACTAGAGCAAATATGGCCTAATTTGGAGAAATGGGTGTGTCTATCTGTGAGAGAACTAAAAGAGCTTAGCTGGCTACGTCAAGAGAGACTGCGTCTGAAAGAAGACATGACTATTCTTTTTATGGTGAAATAAATACTGTGGTGAAAAGATCAATGTATGCTAATGGACAATGGAGGCATAATAACAAAAATGGTACAACCTAGCCGAGATTATACATATAGTACAAAGGACTACTTTTCTAACTTCTAGAAAACTGAGTATCTAGCTTTAGGAACAGCAGGAATGAGTGACACTTCAGCTTCTAGACTAGTGCCTGACAAGCTCGACCCAGTAGCAACGGGGCAATAATACCATGGATCAAAGCAATGGGAGCAAGTTTCAGTAAAGGTCAAGGTAGGCTGGCCTTCTAGTCAAAATGCCCTATGTGAGAAAGAATTCAGTCCTAAAATGAAATCTGCCAGTGGTCAGCTTAAGTAATAAAGAAGTGTAGCTTAAAAAAAAGTGGTACATCCATTGGCACCTCATGATGGAATAAAAAAGATTAGAAAAGGAGTTATGATGTCTTAATTACACTTGAAAATACTCATGAGGGGATTTCCGTGTGTGTGGGAAAGCATTTCTCACATATGTTGGACTTCATAGTCATATGAGGACTCGTAACTGGAATTCACATGGGAAAGAAATGTGTTGGCTATGACGACTGACAATGATTGACACCCACTGCTAGTGAGGGACTAGATTTCGTAGAATCATAGAATCATAGAATGGTTTAGGTTGGAAAGGACCTTGAAGATCATCGAGTTCCAACCCCCCTGCCATAGGCAGGGACACCTCCCACTAGACCAGGTTGCCCAAGGCCACGTCCAGCCTGGCCTTGAACACCTCCAGGGATGGGGCCTCAACAACCTCTCTGGGCAACCTGTTCCAGTGCCTCACCACCCTCAAAGTGAAAAACTTCTTCCTAATGTTCAATCTAAACCTGCCCTCTTCCAGTTTGAAGCCATTCCCCCTTGTCCTGTCACTACATGCCCTAGTAAAAAGTCCTTCCCCAGCTCTCCTGTAGGCCCCCTTTAGGTACTGAAAGGCCGCAATAAGATCTCCGCAGAGCCTTCTCTTCTCCAGGCTGAACAGCCCCAACTCCTTCAGCCTCTCCTCATAGGAGAGGTGCTCCAGCCCTCGGATCATCCTCGTGGCCCTCCTCTGGACACGCTCCAACAGGACACGCATCAATAGATTTGATGACCTACTACCTACCTATCTTCCAGGCTTTGGGCTGGTCCCACAGATTAGGATGAATTTCAGTCAATGACAGTTCTTGGTTCACGAAAGCTGTCAGATAGACAAGAAAGAGTTTCTGTGTATTTACAGAACAACGACATGATGGGTAACTGCCAACAACCTCTAAACAGAATGAAACCCTACCCTAGAGTGACTGTCTCTGGGGACAAGAGGCTGTTTCTCCCTTCTTGTCCATTGAGCAATGGCTTTGGCATTGCTGTTCTGATTGTAATAAATCAACATCTCCCAAGGAACCGAATATTTGAAACAAAGTGTTTGTCTAAAACTGGATACCTGTCATCAACTGCAGTTCCCTGTCTGGTTTTTTTTTTTTTAATTTTATTCTAGATACTCGTCTAAGTGCACTTGTAGAACTTAAATTCTTTTTATAGTTGTTCCTACTTTAAGACGTTGCACACTATCCAAGGTGATTTTCACAGTCAAATTACGAGCTGTTGAAAAAAAAGATTTCTAAAGTAAATACTTACAGATTCTTAACTCTAATGGCAGTCCTAGATACAGATATTGTACTCAAGAGAAAGCAATATTCTGTTCTGGTAGATACTAATTAAGCTATTGTGTCCGTGGTATAGTAAACATTAGTGACCTCTTTTTTCTTTCTGTTGTTTAAATCTTAACATGCAGATTATGATGGGGCAATTTAGTTCACACTCTTCTGGCCATTTTCTTATCATTATCATGCAATGTAATAAGATATTTCATTATTATTTTGTCTGAAACTTTAGCAGAGAAGTTGCTGAAATTACCTCTAAATTTGTACTTGAGTTACTGGACTCATTATTTCAAACATCTTGGTCTGAATCAATATCAGTAATGATTCATTCTTTTGATTAAGAAGTGACTCCATCTGTAGATGTCAGATAATTACTGAGATGACCTATAATGAGAACATTTCACAACTCTCTGACTTAAATTTCTTATTCCCTCAACAGCATAATGACTTCCTCCTAGATCTTTTTATAGTGTGTCTATGCTCCTGGGGTTTCTTTTCATGATCAGTCACTATCAGTGGTTGCTTCTATCATCTTTTTTTAGACAAAGAAAGATAGTGGCTCCATACAACAAAAAATGTGCTTTGTCTAGGATTATATTTTATTTTTTTCCTGCGTATTTCTAAATTTTGTTCTAAAAGCTCTGTTACACTATTGAGTGTTTAAAGCTGACATGGACTGCAATGGTAAAAGATGATAGAGGATACTCTTTGTTATTCATTTAAGTAGTCTTAAGGGAATCAATGTGTTTTTAAATATAAAATATTAAGATTAGAAATGCAAGATATTCTTTTGATCCCAACAGCTGGGAATATGGTATTTAAAAGTTTGTAAGAAGAAATGATAACTTTCACTGTGAGGGTTGCTGCAGTACTTGAAATTCATTGCTATAGCAAAATACAAAGAGTGCTTTGTAGTCAAGTCGTAAATTCTATGTTATTTCTTTTGATTCTTTTGTGAACCATTTCCAGGGAATAGAAAAATTACATCAACATCAGACTCTGCCTTTTGACTCAACACACTGCTTTTTTTTACTCATATATATTCACAAATATTTAATAGCTTTCTAATATAATAATGTAAATAGATTATGAATATCTGCTTTTACTAGCAGTCCCTGCTCTCTGCTCTCCTTCTCGCTACTTTTACCTGTTAGTTTAGCAAATTGATTGACTCAATATTGGCCTTTAATTTGGTTTGTATGTCATCCATGGCTGCCAGCTTCTCTGCCAAGAGAGTCTCCTGTGCATTCCTAATGCAAAATAATAATAATAAAAAAGATACTTTCTTTTGGTTAAAACTGAAAACCAAAAGGTCATATATATGTAAAATGTTCGAAATACCACTATTCAGGCAAGCGGTGTAAGGGAATATACTCCCTACTGACGATTGCATTTTTTTCTGAGTGAAAGAAACTTCAAGCTCATTAATTACTACCACTTCATTCTTTTCCCAAGATTTACATTCCTGTTATGTGACTGGACTTGCTTAAACAGTTGGAAATAATGAAGACCAAAATGACAGGCTTATTTCCCAGTTTCCTTTTATAGTAAAGAGAAAGAAATTTCGTCTAACAATAGACCTCGAGTACAGTAGGTCAAAAACCTCAGATACATTTCTATCACAAAATACCTTTAATACTCCACATTTACTGCATCAATAGACATCTGCTTTATTAGTATCAAAAAGTGGAATCATTATCCCTTCCTGATGTACATATCAATTTTAGACCTTACATTAAAAATACATGCATGAATGAGACCAGCAAGAACACTAATGAATGAAACCCATCTAACTTAAGAGACCTGGCCTCGCTGAATTGGGAAAGAAATCGTAACTGTGATGACAACCCCTTTTGTAATGGGTTTTGTGTGTGTGTATGTGCATGCATGTGCTTTTGATGACAGGAAAAAGAAACAGAGCACAGATGATCAAGGAAGAACAACCCAGATAAAATTCAGTGACTCTACTGAAACAGTAAAAAGCTGCAAATATTCACAATAAGAATCAGACTTTGTTGCGCTGATGTCATAGTCTGGTGGGCCCTCAACTACATTGGATTCCGTACTTCTGCTGTGTTGCCACATGTCAGAAATTGCTTGCCACATTTTATATTGTCTAACCTGCTAACAGATTCATAATCATAATATCAGAAGTGCTCAAATCAGATATTTAAGTAGATGGATTAGGCAAAATTTATTAAGTAAACAGTTTGAGCAGTAGATAAATATGGTCTTATAAAAATGAATTTAATATACTATTATGTCTTGAAGTTTCTAGAATCCATTTCTTTTTCTTTTCTGGAAAATGGGCTATATAAGGTTGTTTTGTGTGAAAATGAACGTCTAATAGAGTACAAAGCTCATTTTGATTAATCCATTTCCATTGTATAGAAACTGCTTGTAGCTTTCAGAAGTATGGCCATGAGTCTTGGTTGGTACTCACTTGCTAAGAAGAAATTCTTAACTTTCAAGATAAAATCACTCTTCAAGATCTTCTCATATATACCTGTCATTACAGAGTACACTAATTGTTAACAACATTAATTGGGTTCATTTCTCTTAAGATTTGCTTATTTGAAATTTGACCTAGATTTTGTTGAGAGATCAGCATTAAGAATTTTTACCACAAGATATTTTGCAGATCTGGCAAATTACGCTGGTGATTTGAACTCTCAGAAACAGCTGAGTGATTCTCAGTATCATCATGGAAACATTGTCTAAAGTGAGGACATGAACTTTACTAGTTTTGTCTCGTGAAAGGGTATCTGTAAGTACACAATAAAGAACAATCCTTTTCCGCAATATAATTGTGTTACAAAACTTCATAGTTTAAGTGCATTATGGGGTGCTGCATAGTATGTGTCTTTGAAAGCTGAATGTCCTATCCTGTGGAAAGAGTTTAGATTGTACTGTCACAAGTGCTGGTGTAGTTTGGCCTTTTTCCAAACACTTTCTTCCATGAAAATGTTTGGCTCGTACAAAAGATAAATGTCCCATTCCTTCCTTACCTTCTGTAATAACCAAGGAATGTCAGTCAATTTCTCTGTAATTTGTGTATACTGATGTTTAATGTAACTATTTAAGAGAAATCTCTGTGCATATCACAGAATCACAGAATCACAGAATTTTCAGAGTTGGAAGGGACCTCTAGAGATCGTCTAGTCCGACTCCCCTGCTAAAGCAGGATTGCCTAGAGCACATTACTCAGGACTGCATCCAGGCGGGTCTTGAAAATCTCCAGAGAAGGGGACTCCACAACCTCCCTGGACAGCCTGTTCCAGTGCTCTGTCACCCTAACTGTAAAGAAGTTTTTCCGTGTGTTGGAACGGAACTTCCTGTGTTCCAACTTGTGCCCATTGCCCCTCGTCCTGTCTCTGGGAACCACCGAAAAGAGTCTGGCTCCATCCTCCATCAGCCCACCCTTTAGATATTTGTAAGCAGTCTCAGCCTTCTCTTCTCTAGGCTAAAGAGTCCCAGCTCTCTCAGCCTTTCCTCGTAAGGGAGATGCTCCAATCCCTCAATCATCTTGGTTGCCCTTTGCTGGACTCTCTCCAGCAGTTTCCTATCCCTCTTGAACTGGGGAGCCCAAAACTGGACACAGTATTCCAGTTGTGGCCTCACCAGTGCCAAGTAGAGGGGGAGAATGACCTCCCTCGACCTACTGGACACACTCTTCCTTATGCAGCCCAGGATTCCATTGGCCTTTTTGGCGACAAGGGCACATTGCGGGCTCATTGACAGTTTATTATCTACCAGGACTCCCAAATCCTTCTCCTCAGAGCTACTTCCCAGCAGGTCCACCCCTAACCTATACTGGTGCCCTCTATTCTTCCTCCCCAGGTGCAGGACCCTGCACTTGCTTTTGTTGAACCTCATTAGGTTCTTTTCTCCAGCCTGTCCAGGTCACGCTGGATGGCAGCGCGGCCCTCATATGTGTAAGTTTTTCATGAAACACTAGTAGGTTTAGCAAGATGAATCCAGCTTTCCTGAGAGCAACACAGAAATGAAAGCCCAACCAAATTCTATGTTTCTGTGACCCACTGCTGAGAAAATAGTGCTCTTCAGAGAGGTATGATTAATTTGGAAGTTTCTTCTCTTTTTCATTTTTAATGTCAGAGAAAAATATGCATCAATTTTTAACAAACAAAATATATTTTTAGAATAAGAACAAAATGTGCCTCTTTTTTTTTTTTTTAAAAATCCTTCTACAAATTGACCACTGATTTATTAGGCAGTCTGCATTTGTCTTGATGCAATAAATGTAAGGTTCTGAAGTAACTTTCTCATGCACTTTTGAACAGCTCACCTGGCCTCCCACCCATTTATTCATTTCTGCAATGACTTACTGTTCAAAATCTCAGATCAAAATAAACGATGCTGAAAAGATGATAACAACTTGACACTGAAATGTTTCCTCCTCTCTGCAAGTGAGTCATCTCTCCTTTCATTAAATCTCAGGTAGGTAAGAGTCATTCTTGAAACAGCTACAACTTTCTCTTTACATAACAATGAACAATTTAAAGCTTTACATTTCAGGGCTTGAAGGTTTTGATATAGAAATTTAGTATCTTGAGAAGAAGAATTTCCCAGCTTCCCAATGAGACCTAGCATGTCCTTCTGGAGTTGGCAAGGTTAAACATATTAGACTGAGATGATGTTATAATTTAAAGGCTCTGTACTTGTAGGTCTTTTTTTTTTTATGTTTTCCTTATTTCTTGGGAGGCTTGTATATTCAAACAGCATGTAAGAAATGCAAGAAATAATCTTGATAAATTTTCACTTATTTCCTCTGAGTCCATTTACAACATAGCTGCCAGAGATAAAATAGCTAGCTTGTTTTAATCTTCCATTCTTGCAATTAATTCTCTTAATTTTAAGAAAAGAATTGCAAGATTAGAAGTGGCAAAATAGGTGGTCCTGGTAATAATTTCTTAATAACAATCTGTGCCATAGTATGGACGAGCTTGAAAAAAACCCCCACCATGTTCTGAATAGCTTTGGAAACAGAGAATGGAGGAATAGAGGCTCTTTCCACCACTCTTTCCCAGCCCCTGTACCATGCTCAGTGAAGCCAGGCAGTTACCTAGTGGAGAGTACGTTTGAAACAACCTCGTATTTTCAGAAAGAGTTCAGATCCTTCTGCTGAATCTCATAAGAATATTATCTGGTCTTGTAACCCTTCGTGTTAAATCATAGTCTGCCTAATTGTTTGTCAATTTCTCTCTCCCTCTTCCCCCCCCTTTCTTTTTCATTTGCTTAAGAAAAGGCTTTGGCCTTTCAAAAATATCAGCATGGATTGCTGTCTTTGTAGTTTTCAGGTGCTACCAGGCAAAGCCATTATCACTGTAAAGCCCAGTGGGAGTTAAAGAGAAGAAGAGAGAGGAAATATGCATTGCTTTTTCCTCAGTGAACCAGAGAAAATTTCAGAATTACTTCCTGATGCTAATCATGATTTTTCCAATTGTAATGCTTAATTACGAAGATAAAGGTAAATGATGAAACAAACAAACAAACAAACAAACAAAACCCCACTAAATAAAGTTGCAAGCAAGTTTTCCTAGTACAAATTCTGCTGAAATAAAAAATAATCATGCTGTGCTGAAATATTTTCTGTTATCAACTGTCAGCAGAGGATTATTTTCTCTGTGTCATGGCATCCAAATGGAAGAGCAGTTTGGTACTACTATGGTACCCATAGGTTATAAGTTCAAGTATGGAGAAGTTAAATTCAGAAGTTTAAATTAGGTGGGAAGATTCACAACAGACTGTGTTGGGAGTGTTCAGTGCCTGGAATATATGACAGCAGTGCTCTGAGCAAGTTGACAACTAATGGCATGATTAGGTTGCAAGAATCACTTAAGAAAAGGATATGTCTAGAAGTTTTCTTTTTCTCAGCCTTTGGCATCTCTCTGCGATAGATACTTGTGTTAGCTATATTTATAGGTAGGATTCACGGACTTTGGCACTAATTTTTCTCTTTTCTTTGCAAACAACTAAACTGCTGTTTCTGTCTTCAAATGAAGCCAAGAATGAAGTTCTACCTTCCTCTTGCATACTAATGTAATATCTAGATTGCTGGCCCAAGAATATGGCAGAGCTGAGTTCTAATTGCTCTTCAGTCTGAGGGGTTTCAAATGGCATCTTTAAGTTCTGCAGATGAATATGCTAAACACAAAATTAAATTAAGTTCAGACTGTGCTACATTGCTTGTTTCTTCTGTTTTGGGGAGTCACCATGTAAAGGATGTAAGTTTCACAGTCTGAAGGAGTCTTAGCAAGAAGCAGCATGAATGCTGTAACGGCAGGAGAACCCTGCCTGAGTGGTGGGAATCCAGCCCTTGTTCTCATAGCTATAGAAGAATTTTACATTAGAGATTCTTTGTCTGAAGCACAATCTTTGTACATTAAGAGCACTGTAAGCATATCTACAGGACTAGAGTGCAGACACAGGAAATCTTGTATGTGAATCCTTCACAGTCTTATTTGGAAGTCAGGATCTGAACCACCTTGCTCAGCACTATGATAGAGTCTCTGGATATGTTGCAGGAGAACAACTATCAGGACCTAAGCATGTTTAAATTGAAAATTAAAGTGACTAGTCTATCTAAATGTCTAGCCACAGTTTTTGTTATAATGTTAAGTGTCTGAATTCGAGCAAAAGTGAATTTTAGGAACCTGCACCCCACCATGACTGAAATGCAGAATTGAGAATTTAAGAAATTTAAATCAAAGGATGCTTGTGAGACGCTAATACCTGAATTCACAACTTTAGCGAATGCCTAAAAAGTATTAAGTGTATGTAATCCTAGTCTACAGACTCATATCTAAATAATAACAGTACAATAGCTTAAATTTTGAATAGGAATTAGACTTTGCCGTCTGATATATGAAAAAGTATCTCAGATCCTCTGAAATTGTCCCATTTTGGCCATGTGGATCTGCTAAGGAAAAAGGAAAAGATGATATTTTTTCTAATTTCACAGTTTAAAACTAAAATGTGAACATATATTTGTGAGAAAAAAAACACATTTATGATTAAAGTTTGAAGAATGATAATGTGCACAGCACTATACGTGTGCACACACGTTGGTATACGTACACAAGGCACCTACAGTTATATACTTAGGTATTACCCATCCAGGTTATAAAAACTGTTTGTTTGTCTAGTTGTAACTATGAAGGTGTCTGCATAAACAGATTTCTGACTGGTATTATTCACAAATGAATTAAAATGAAAGGGCTATAGAAAACCAAATATGAAATGAAAGGAAAATGTCTTCCGAGAGGACAAAGAAACTAAAACAGCCGTCACAGGTGAGAGAAAGAGAAAAGAGTCAGACTCAAATTTCCTACTCTGTCTTGAATGTGCAGCCTGTCAAGAAGGGAGCTGTTATTCCTGCCCACTCATTTCTGTGATTAGCAGACTGAAAAAAAAAACCAAACCAACCCACATTAAAAATAAATTAGATTTTTTATTTTAAATAGAAAATATTATATGCATTTTGAAATAATGTAAATTATAAAATATTTTCTTTTACATCCCTTCCTCCCCCTGCAGACTCCTTGAGATTTACTGCAGGGACAACAGATAGAACTAACTACATTAAGTGCATTAAAGAATTTATGAGTCACTGCAGTGAATGCTATATTGAGCATAAAAAAAGCAATCCATTAGAATGTGTGGGGAACTTCAGTAACTGTGAGTGTAGAAAATATCCTGCAGGGTCTACAAAGCCCCTATGAAATTCTATAGCTGACCAGCAAAATGGTGTGTATGGTCCTTTTTAAAAAATCCTAATATAGTAATACAAATCTGCGTAGCTTTATACTCCAGGGATCAAACACATTTTAGCAAGTGCTGTATGATGCACAGTCTAATTTAATTGCTTGCCAAAGATAAACTTGTAAAAAAAAAACCCAAACTTTTATAAAAGTTAAATCCCACCATCAACCAGATCCTCTGCCATCTGTCTTCCCTACGATGTGTTCAAAACACTCATCTCCAGGAACGTGGGCATGTGAAGAGTGAGGGAATTACTCCATTTGGTGCTGCACTATTCGTAATCTAGTGATGTTGTTAGAGCAACACTGATCGTGCTCCTCTTTTTCCTGCTGTCATCTTTATTTATATACTTTGAATGAAGGCTCAGCACCAAAGCACCCAAAATAGCTGGTCACCACCATTACAGATTAATAGAGCCAGGAACTCAAGTCCTGAAAATACCGAATATTTCTTTCCAGTATGTCACTGCTGCAAAGGCACCTTTAGGTTCATTTAATGTGCAGCCACCCTCTAACTATGCAGAATTGTGCTCATGTTTTCTTCATGGAAGGAAGTTTGGGTAGCCCATCTGTCACTATGGAAATGTTAATTTCATATTAATACATTTTCAAACAGATTAAATATTTTATCCATGTGTTCTGGATTCAGTCAATATGACAGATTGTGAGGTTAAGGC
The DNA here is from genome assembly GCA_008711295.1 of Anarhynchus alexandrinus. Taxonomy (NCBI): domain Eukaryota; kingdom Metazoa; phylum Chordata; class Aves; order Charadriiformes; family Charadriidae; genus Anarhynchus; species Anarhynchus alexandrinus. Next base: position 2,623,416 of record VUYV01000050.1, on the reverse strand, counting down.
TGGGTGTTTGGGGGGATCAGAAAGAGGATCTAATAACTTAGTTTTGTGTTTCTAAAACTGCTTGAAACTCAGCCCAGTTTAACGGCATTTGAAAATCATTGCAATGCAGTAGCTGTTCAGAAGTGCAGGAGAAATGAATTGATAGCCTAACTGGAAACCTGATTTTTGGTGAACACAGGCAATCTTTATACTATTGCATCTTTGTTGCCTGTTTTATCAGAAACTTGTCTAAATAATATCTGAGAATGTTCCCTGGCAGTGTCTCTCTTCAGTAGAGATGAAGCTTTCTGTGGCTGGTTTGTGAGGACACTGGTTGTTGCTTACCCTTTCCTTCATGTGCTGTTTAACTGGGGCTAAAATATGAGACAGCTCAAGCTATGATTCGCCAACATTAGTCAGAGTTGAATGCACTCAGGAGCTTGGTGGAGATGCGGAGGCTCAAGACCTGGGATTGGAAGCAATTCCTGAAAGTTTTTTTATAGTAGCAGAGGATCAATCTCAGTGAAATTTTGAAGTGTTCAAAGTGCATCAAACTCCCCAGCTAACACTAGACTCAAGGGCTAGAATACGGTTTGAGAAATACCTGTTTCATTCAATGGGCATAGGATAATGATCTGTCCTAATATTTCATGACCTCTGGCTGTTAAACAAGGTAGTGTGCAAATACAACTTGAAAAACAGGGTAAGGAGAGGCCTGAGAAACCACTTGAAAGGATTTGTCACTAAGCTGTGGAGGAATATATCTGCACACACATGAGTTTCTTCATTTATGAATAGGGACACTTGAAGTATGATTCCCATGACAAGCCTTTTGGGAAACTGCAGAAATTAAAAGTGGCAAATATGACCTTTTTACACAACAGCTGTTGGCATAGTTTAGACTTGATATAAGGAAGAAATTTTTGACAAAAAGGGTGGTAGAACACAGGCACAGCTTTCCCAGAGAGGTGGCAGATGATCCATCTCTGGAAACATTCAAGTTCAGGTTGGACTGGGATCTGAGGAACCTGATCTAGTTGAAGACATCCCTGCTTGTTGCAAAGGGGGTTGGACTAGATGATGTTTAAAGGTCTCTTCCAACCGAAAACATTCCATGATTTTATGATTCTATGACTCTCTATAATGTCTAAAGTTCACATTTATTATAAATTGTGTTTTATTAGAAATGTTTATTAATAATTCCCAATTTTTTTAATTGCTGTCCTTGTGTTTTCATTGCTTTAATGATGGAAGTATTCAACATTGCAGAATCAAGCTCTAAACTAGCAGAAACTAAAAGCTGTCAATGATTGTCATTGTCAGCGTGTGACTAGGGAAACAAATACTACCTTGCCAATAAATCCACAGCTAGCTTTTGTCCTATAATTTAAAATAAATATTCAGTCGCTTTGAAAGATTTTTTTTTATGTGATGGGTAGAAAGTACCAAACACTGTCATTACTAAGTAAAAATGCAGGGGGTTTTGTTAGTGTAAGAGATAATATTGTTTATCATGTTTCTCTGACTGTCTTTGCTAATGAGCACTGAAACAATGTCAATCCAAATTTCACTGTGTGGGGGAGGATAAAACCTTCCTGACTTCCATGCGGTACAAAGCCCCGAAATTTCTGAAAAAATAATATCCTGGTTTTAGAGTGTACTTGGTCTTTCCCTGTATAAATATGGTTAGAATTCTTTTTAAGAGTAGGGTGTTCTTAGCTAGATGTAATTTCTGACTGACCAAAAAAAAAAAGAAAAGAGGAAAGAAGGAAGGAAGGAAGAAAGGAAAAGAAGAAAGAAAAAGAAAGAAAGGAAGAAAGGAAGAAAGGAAGAAAGGAAGAAGGAAAGAAGGAAAGAAGGAAAGAAGGAAAGAAGGAAAGAAAGAAAGAAAGAAAGAAAGAAAGAAAGAAAGAAAGAAAGAAAGAAAGAAAGAAAGAAAGAAAGAAAGAAAGAAAGAAAGAAAGAAAGAAAGAAAGAAAGAAAGAAAGAAAGAAAGAAAGAAAGAAAGAAAGAAAGAAAGAAAGAAAGAAAGAAAGAAAGAAAGAAAAAGATCCCCGTAGCCTCTGCCTTCAGAGAACCTTGAAGTTATATGGTTAAAAACCCATGTCAGGAAATGTCAAAGTGAAGCCTGTATAAGCAATCTCAATTCTGGCTCTTTATAGAGGTTCATTACAATAGTCATTAATTCAATGACCACATACTATTTCTCAAATAATACAATGTAATTTAACGTAGTTTTATGTGACCTTAGATGCACATGCTTAGCATCTTGGAATACATTTCCTGTTTTGTACATTTAGTCTGTTTTTTACTGTCATAATGAAACATGCATGTTTATCGACTATGACTTTGATATAATAACAGTATATAATTCTCTCTCTAAGGCTATGCCTGCTTTGTGATTCTAAGGTATAATTTAAGGAGCTACCTTCTCTGGCTTTAATCTAGCTAGTTTGGGATATAATTGCCCTGAAGATACAGCACAAGATTCAGTCCCTTGAGTACATATAAAGGGATTCCTGGTGGGCTTTTACCTTCAGGTGTTGAAGTCCATGCTCTCACATTTGCTATTGTTATCTGAATTACCTAGATTAAAGCTAACTCAGGCATATCACTGTGCTGCAATCACCAACTCCTCTGGCTGCTGTGCAGACAGACCAAAGATTTGAAATTTGACAATCTGGGCACAGATTCTTACAGTATGAAACACATTGGAATGACTGCTATTTAATATAGAGCTGGGATTTGTCCAGACAGATGTACAAAAATAGAGCAGAGATTTGTGTTAACAATCATAATTGATACAGTTTATAAAAGACAACCCATAGAACTGTCTTACTGCACTTAGATACAGTTGGGATCATGCATTAATTAACTACAAAGCTTCTCAGCTCAGGATGGAAAACCCTGAAGATCCAGGGAATGAATCCAAATTGTGAGGATCTGGAAAGAGAAGAGGGGAAAGATAGGCCTGAGGCCAGGGCTGAGGAAGGGACAGTACTGAGGAAGGAATAAAGGAGTTGAGGCAATTGGTTGGAGAAACTGGGGAAGAGCCAGGTTTGAGAATCTGACAAAGGACAAGGTTAAGCAAAAAGTAACAGTAAGGAGCAATGGCAGAAATTAGAGGGCATAAATTACAAAGAGGAGCAAAAGAAGCCTTCAAAATGCTTACCTTCATCCAGCAGAACAGTTGAAGTAGGTGGTACTTAAAACTCAGTAAATAGTTTTTCTGTGAAAGGCTTGAAAAGGGATCATTAAAGTTGAAAAGAACCTGAAAAATAAAACATAGGTTAAGGTAATAGGTATCCAGCTATTCTGGAGAAGAATTATGAAAAAGATCCAAGAAATCTATTTCTAGTTCTTTTAGGCAGTTTGCAGGTGTTTGGTATTGGCACATAATTCTTTCCCTTTGGAACTTTTCAGATTCTTCATTGCTCTGCCCAGGTTGGACATTATAGGCTCTATTTGCCTTTTCTAGATGAGCTTGCAAGCCCTGGTTGATTTCATGCAGACTTTGAATCATGTACATTTGACTATTTTCCTCACCATAAAATTCTGGTACAATAGAGAAGGACATTTATTGGCAGTTTTCGAATGCTCCCAATATTGCTTCGGAATTAGGTTAATGCTTTTCATCCATTTATTGGTTTGCAGATGACCTCATAGCTTTGACTTAATTAAGCAAAACTGTTTCATTAAAAATCAAGAGATAAACTGAGTACCTGGTCCAACATTACCATAATTTGTAGACCATATGAATCAAAACTATGAAAAGCTGAGCAGCTACCTTAATATGGAGGAGAAGAATAGAAGTGTTGTGCTTTGGTTAAGCTGAGGGTGATGATAAAAACAGTACCCTGCTTCTTGGAGATCCAAAGAAGTAGTCTGGATTAGTGTACGTATAATAAATATAACAGATTTACTATGCAGAATTTTATGGCATACAGAAACTCATGGACATTGCCATGCTACCATAGCATGATGAGCTATTGGAGTGATCTCATGCTCTCTTAAGTAATATTGACCACAAAGTGCACTGTCAAGCAGAATCATGTCTTATTTGGACTGCTGAAGGTATGCTTCCCTTCAGGGAAATATAATTTGTTTGTTGGCCACAGTAGGCTGTTAGGATTTTACAGTTTAAGAGGCTGGGTTTTGTTGTTTGGTTGGGGTTGGACTTTTTTGGGGGGAAGGGGCACGGAGAGATGGATTCTTTGTGAGATTTTAATGGACAGAATGTTCAAAACCTGATTCAGTCCCATTGATCAAAAGCAAGCTGTTTGAAAGAGAGATGTGGGGTTTGGCGAAAAAAGGTGCACAACTCCTTTTTCTGCAACATGTCCCTTTTACCATTTCACCAGCCAGTATGACATATTAAAGTAGCATTAGGAAAATTATTCTTATAAACCAGAAGGGCGAAACCTCACTGGACATAGGTTTGGCAGTTGGCATAGTTTTTTACTCGAAATGGAATAGTTTCCAGAATGAACAGGACTCTGAGGAGGTCAACCCATCCACAGCTGTAAGATCTTGAGGGTGGGTTTAAGCTTGACGGCAGCGTTACATTTTGCATCAAAACACATTCCCCAAACTGACAGAAGTTCACTAGAAAATCACAAGACCATGTAATTTACCAAGAAGTACAAATGGAATACGGCACCTTTGAGAGCTATTGAATGGATGGCTTTAGTGACCCTAGTGAGAAATCCAGTTCACGGTGCAGAGGAGGTTGCTGCACGTTGTCTTCTGTGTAAGCATGGCCACAAGCTTGGCCACATTTGGTTGGCCACGCAAGTGTAAGGCCATGGGAAAGAAAAACCCTGCTACTTTCCTGAGTATTTTTCTGAGGTTGTCCTGCACTCATTTGCACAGATTTGGCCTGAGCAACAGGAGACAGAGGACAAACCCAGTGGACCAGTGTACAGTTACTAGAGAAATATCTGTCTGATGCAAGAAATTTCTTTCATCCAGGAAAGCATTTGTAAGAATACAGGAGTTTTACAGCTGTTATTAATAGTAACTCCCACTGCATCAGGACTTCTTTGACCTCTTCACTCCATTTTTGACAGAATGTTAGAGCCTCATGACTGGATTCTTCGTCTGTATTCGACTAAATAATGGAATACAATTTCCACTAATGAGTGCTACCACCATTGCATTTACTGATTTCACTGAGTTGATCAATAGCCAAATTCACCTTCTGCCATAGGAAATTAGAACTTTTGAAGGAGGAGAGCAAATGTGTCCTAAAATTCCTGCTGGTAAGAGAGAAAACTTTTCCCTGCTCCCCGCCATCTGTTTCTGCTCATTCCCCAGCTATTGGTTTATTCTCTCCTGTGCTGGAGACAGGAGTCAGAAATACCTATTATCACTTGTGAAAATTATTGTTTATGGGGTTTTGGGGTATTGGTTTTTTAAAGTCCTACTTCATGATACAAAATCCCCAGAAAAAGTCTGCATAAGAGGATGTGACTAGGCCTGACTTAGTGGGGACCTCCAGGAAGAGTGGGGATTTATCACTTACATCTCCTTTTCTCAGGAGGAAAAGTGGAGAAGAGAAAATAAAAGCTCATGAGCTCAGTGCTCTGGGACTTGTTACTTCTGAAAATTGTTAATAATGTGTTTAAAGTTTATGGCCTTGAGTTGGATGATGAAATACCCTCTGGCAAAGCTGTCAATTGCTGCTCCAAAAGATGGAGTTGCTCTCTTTTGCAATTCACTATGATTTTTGAGAGGGAAGGTGCTGAGGCAATGGGATGTAACATTTGAGCATACTTCAGAGCAGCATCCCTCGTTCACAGTGTACAGGATTTGGGAGACCTGAAGAATCTGCATCGTAGACTAACTTCTCATTGACACTATAGAGGAAAGTTTGCGGTGGTACAGCATTCTTGCACCATTTGTAAGGTTAGCAAAAACTCCTCTGAACCCAAACAACAACAAAAAAAAAGAGTATCTGTCCAGTTGTTAATTATTTCTAGATTTTGTGGTTTCAAAATAAGAAAAATACCTTAGCCTTGAAAACGTCAAGTCAGAGTTCCAAAAAGTGATAAACATGGTAAAGGAGGAACTAGAATGGATACTCTGGCATCTTAGATTAGAATGCTTCTGTAGCTATTCAAGTTACTACTTTTTCCCATACAAATAGAGAACATTGCATAATCCAAACAGTAGCTGAATACTAGATGTACAGGTGGAGGGTATTTTCTTTGGGGTTGGTTTTTTTTTTGGGGCAGCAGGGGGTGTTTACACATATTTTTACTAGAAATTTTATAATAGACAAAGATAGCTACATTATCTGTGTAAAATGCATATAGTAATGACAAAATGGATGTTTATATTTTCCTTAAAATCACAAAGCCGAGTCCTTCAGGTTAGCCTTCTTTTTAGTTTTCAAATGCTTCACTTTATCTTCATTGTAAAGTGACTGACCAGCACTCATAATGAGAGTAGGAACAAATTACGGAGCAGTGAAGAAATTTGCTGAGCCACACACCTTCCTTGGCTGCCTCTTCTGGAAGGGTGTCTCAGCTTTCACAGTAGAGGAATCTTGGCAAGGAAAGCTACATATGGAGGGAATCTCATAGTTCATGAAAGCCATTTCCTTATAATTTCAAGCACTAATACATGTGTATACAGGCTTCTCTCCATGAGAGACCCTGCTTTGAGACCCCACCTGGAGTACTGCATCCAGCTCTGAAGCCCCCAACATAGAAAAGACATGGACCTGTTGGAGCAGGTCCAGAGGAGGGCCACAAAGATGATCTGAGGGCTGGAGCACCTCTCCTATGAGGACAGCTTGAGACAGTTGGGGTTGTTCAGCCTGGAGAAGAGAAGGCTCTGGGGAAACCTTTATTGCGGCCTTCCAGTACCTAAAGGGGGCCTACAAGAAGGCTGGGGAAGGATATTTTACAAGGGCATGTAGTGATAGGACAAGGGGTAATGGCTTCAAACTGGAAGAAGGTAGATTTAGATTAGATATTAGGAAGAAATTTTTCACTGTGAGGGTGGTAAGGCACTGAAACATGTTGCCCAGAGAGGTGGTAGATGCACCGTTCCTGGAAACATTCAAGGTCAGGTTGGACGGGGCTCTGAGCAACCTGATCTAGTTGAAGATGTCCCTGCTCGTTGCAGGTGGGTTGGACTAGATGATCTTCAAGGTCCCTTCCAACCCAAACCATTCTATGATTCTATGCCTTGATAATATATTTATTCTGCATTTGCTCACGTCACGTTCGCTGGAGCTCTAAGGAGCACTCACAATTGCTCCCATGGTATGTTCTCCCTGGTTTGACTTGGAATAAGACATGGGTTTTGATGTGCTCCAGCATCTGTAGTTCAAACACTCTCCTGTACTTTGCTAACAGGAGCAGACAACTCCATCTGTAAAATACAGTACTCGTTCTTTAGAGTCATGTGCTTCAGAGAGACACTAAGAGAGGATACCCCTCTAAATACAAATCAGTGACACAGAGGAAAAACAATAGTCTGTGTTAGCACTGTAACTACAGGTCACAGAAAATATGAAATAAAACTTGGAATGTAGTGAAAACAGATTGCTAAAATGAAATGATACAATGAGGTTTCTGCTGCTCTGCATGTCTGTTGCTTCAAAGGAAAAAAAAAGAAGATGAAGCTCCCTGAAGCAGGATTTTTTGAGGTATATACCACTGTGGTAGCTAAGCAACGTTACATTTAGTAACATAATAAAATTAACTAAAACATTCATTCTTTCAAGTACTAGCTAGTTCCCTGTTCTCCAGGATATGACTATTATGTAAGAAAGCCTGAAAGGAATTCTATCATCACTGTTGTTTCAGCATTTAATTCCTGTCCTTCACCTTCAATTAAATCAATGAGAGTTAGACACTTGGGTGTTTTTGAAAATCCCATTAGGTGTATCTCTGTATCTTCAGTTTCTGAGATACTTTAAAAATCTGGTTTGTGGGCCATATGGCCACCCAAGAGCTATACATTAAAAACAGTTGTGTGCCTTTCATTGTTATTCTGCATTTTGACATATCTTGGAGTAAGAAATTGTAAATTTGCAGCTCATCTTGAATACAAACTGATCTATGTATTATAATTAAAAAATATACACTGGTCTTTAAGACCCTGTCACCCTGCCTCCTGACACCCTGCCCCTGGACCAATGTCAGCCGCATAGGCAGAGCGTCGACACCCTGCCCTTGACCAGGATCGGCAGCGTAGGCAGGATGGCACCCCCGTTATTCACGTCAGGTGTGATTCTCTCAAATCACACTACCATTGGTAGAGCCAAGGGGTGGCACAACTCTTACCCACATTTAGAAGGCATTTGCATGATTTGCTGTTGTAGCCATATGAACTGGACTCCGAGTGCCCCTGGCAGTCCACCAGAGTCAAGACATCTTTTATGATCCTGTGTTTGCTGTCAGTGATTGGGAGAGCTGGCTTGTGGACACATTGTTGCTCATCTTTCCTACCATCTCAATGAAGCTTTGTTTTATAATATGTCGTCAGACTCCATTACTGTTCAAACCACAAACCCTTAGATCTTCTGTGCTGATTATATTTCATATACCTTGGCTGGAGAAATAATTTGTTACAATTTCCCTGAAATCAGTGCAGCTTGATAGTTTACTATTGCTGGGGACCCACCTTGCAGAACTTCAGGTGCGTTTGTGTAGTATACTTGAAATATAGTACAAGGAGGTTTTGTTTAGTGAGGATGAATTTACCTTCTTACATTCATCAATTGGATGAATATTGAAGCTGTTGCACAGAATTTCTAATAAGGATACATTTTTTAGGCTATATATATTTCAAATATTCACATATAATCAGATTTAAAATGTGTTCATTTTTTCCCTATCACAGGGCTTCATCCCACCTGAGATGCACTGTAATGAAATCCTTTGCTGGATAAGTAATTATGAATTCTAGGAGGAGTTATTCACTTAGCCTTGGGTTTTGCTTTTTGTGATAGTCTCTAACCAACAGTGAGAATATTTCTTTCAATGGTATGGAATGATAGCTGAAACAGGTCCTTCTAAATCCACCACCTGCTCTTTAATTTGCCTTTATGTAGATAAAATATTTTCCTATAAGGAGATGTCACGCTTCTTTTTGATAATGTATTTTATTAAATGCAAAACAGTGAAGTCAAAAGTCTGGCTTAAACCAACAAAAGCAATGAAATTTACTACTCCATTGTTAACTTACTCCATATGCCTAGTTAATGCAGCACGTAATAGGAAAGTTGGCAACTGCTCTAAAACCATTGTATTACCATTAGAACCAATGAAATAGGTTAAAAAATTACACTGAAGTGTTGGAGCATTACTTTCATTTCTGTCTACTTAAACCATTCTCACAATTTGTTTATTTTTTTTTTTTTGCATTTGTTTATATACATACCGGTTTCTATCACAGCATGCAAATAATGACAAATCTTGTATTTTTCATGCCTTTTTTAAACTCAAAACCAAACCCAGTGGATTAAAACTGATTGAAAATAAATAGTGCAAAATTTCAACGTGACCATGAAACAAACCCAAGTTTACCGTTAAACCTTTTCCTATTTCCCATCTTAAGCCCTCTCTTCATATTTTGTTTTATAGTTTTTTAAGATTTTTCCAAACACCTTTGGGTTTTCAGATTCACTTTCTATAATTCTTTCCCATTAAAAGCTCTATAGAGTGCATTTTTTTTTAGTTTGACATCTCTTCTACCCTATTTCATGCCATTTTTTTTTCCATCTTGCTTGATACCTAATTCCTTTAGTTCCCTTTTCTGAGTCCTTTCTTCCCTCATTTTTATTATTCCTTTTTCAGCTTAAATAGCATTCTTCATCTTCTGATGAAGTCTCTTATGACTCTACACAATTCTTTTCTTAGTCATTAGAGGCAGACTTTCAATCAGCTCATTTTCACAAGCTAAGAATTAAGCATCTAGGTACTTATTTTAATGCTATCCCCAATGGGTGAGATACAGACATCTCGAGGGTGATTTATCCACCTTTAGTGGGTGGACTGTCAAGACTCTCTTCTCTGTTGCCTGCTGAGTGAACCTACCTGATTAGATAGATGGTTTTCAGAAGGCTGAAGGTGAATAACATCTTCATAATTTGCCAAAGGTAACATTGAAATTCAAACCCATTTTCCTGTAGGTGTTTCTGAGGTACCTTTCCAGTGTGGCGTTACCAGGTACCCTACCCTCTAGCAATTAGAGCCTATTTACAGTAGGTAGGATTGAGACCATGTGGAGCAAATCCCAAATCCTTGGTATCTGTTAGTAGTGCCTATTACTAAGCCTAACACCTACTGTCAATACACAGAAAACCTTTTTCAGAAATGTGGGTTAATTGGTTTTTAAAATCGCGCTTCTGTCTAGATCACCATGTTTTGTTTTGGTTTGATTTGGTTTATTTTGTTTTAAACAACAACAAAAATCCCCTACTACCCCGTCCCCCAAATGAAAAAACAAAGCCTTACTATAATCTCTGCCAATGTAAGTAATTTCTCTCATGAAAAATAGTAACTTGTTTCCAGAGCTACTTCTTGTGATAAAGATCTAGGATGAGAATAATATAAAAATCATCACAAATTAACAATTCAAACACTTCTGTTGCCAAATTTTTACTTAAATATTGAAGATAAAATTGAAGTACAGTTTATATCCAAAGAACGCTGATATTTAGCAGACTTTGTATATATATGATTCTACATATAATTGCAACATGCTCCTTCAGTCATTTTAATTTGAACATTTGCGGGGGGTGGGGGAGGGGCGCATATTGCAGAATTGGTTTATTTGTTTGTTTGTTTTTTGGTAGCAAGAATAGTATTTTGTTTTTCTGCATATTCAAGGGATGAAAAATAGAGATGTGTTTCTTGACATCCCTACTCAATGCTTTCCTATTAGGTCTTTGAGAGGGACTGTTGGGTAAGTAATGAAAGAAAATATTTTGTACATGACATTTTTAAAATCAGTAGTCTTTTAAATTTTGCTTGTTTAAAAAAGCCTCATTTTTTTCTGATAATAATATATTTTTCTGAAATTTCATCGTCTTTTATAACAGATATTACCTTCTTTCATAATCTGCATTACATTCTTTCATGAACTTAACAATAACTACATTTCAGGTGTGAATTCTTGTTTTTAAGATTATTCCTAGTGAAAATAATCTTGTTTATTTATAAAAGCTGTTTTACATTTTCAAGATTTCCTTACAATATATTGTTTTTCTTGATTATAGACTTACAACTTCATAATGATCTCTTCAGACAGATCTCATTCTTTTCATAAATGAAAAAAAAATAGACTATAGTTTTCCAAAATTCATGGGAAAATTAATGGTCCTTTCAGCACTTAAAATATATTTTAACATGGGAGAGATGTTTTATAATTACATAATCTACACTGCATAATATTTTTGGCAGATATTTAGATATAATCTGAATGCTGTTTACAAAAGTGGTACTACACCAGTATTTAGGTAATATTAGGATACATTATATGTTTATATCAGTAACAGCATTTTTGGAAAAAAATGATAGGAGATCAGATTGTCTAGCAGTTAGGGTAGAGAACATAAAGGCAGTAGGTCAGAGTTATTTTCTTACATTTGTGACATGCATAGCCCTCTCTTAACCTCAATAGTACAGAACAGTAAGGACAAGATTTACTTGCCTCGTGAGGCAAGTTCAATATTCGTTGCAGAAGGGCATAGCCTTCTGCAGGTCCTATGTCTCATGTGAAAGCCCCATGCAGATGTCTCGGAGACCTTTGGTGTTCCTAATGGCACTAGGAGCTTGTGTTTAAGAAACTGAATCCCCACCAAAAGTGGGATTTAGTTCCATATCATGCCTGCATATACGTGCCGCCATATGGGTCAGGTATCAATGCTTATGTTATGGTTAATGGAGATCTAGTCAACCAGTCAATGGATTAGATATCTATGCAGCTGACTGATGAGTAGATGCCTGTGTTACAATTAGCTGCACTATGTTTTCAGCACCTTTGACAGTATTTACTAGATGTCCATTGATTTTAATGAGACACTAGCTAATGGGAACTACCCTCTGTGCTGTGCAGCAAGTAATATGTTGCAGATACTAGGGACTTGATTCAGACGCATAAACGCGCATATCCAGTACTGGCTGAGATGCCCTGGGGTATGTGAGATATCTGCATAAGTATGATGGACATGACATGGGAACTGTGGGAGATCCACGTCTTTCTGAAATAACAAGTGGAAACCAGGCAGGATACAGGGCTCTCTAAAAATCCATGAAAATTTTACAGTTTAAGGGCCTTTTCTGTACTGTTCTTGAATGCTCAATCACTTTATGCTTACAATGAACGTGGATTAAAAAAAAAGAAAAGAAAAAGAAAAGGAACTATAAAAAAAAATAGTGCTAAATACAAAAAAACTACAAAAAAAGGAGTCACACTGGCTCTTGCTCAGTCGATCCCAGAGTCACCCATTTCTGGAGGCTGAGAGAGAATTTGGAAAAATTATCATCCCATGCTTTGTCTTTTCTTTATATTCTTCCTCAAGCATCCACTGTTGGCCTAAGTTAGGATGCCAGGTTAGACAACCTTTGAGCTTTTCCACCACAAACATTGTATGTTCTTTTAACTGACGGACTACAGACTGTTTAATAAAAGAGATAAATATTTCTTTGTGAATTACTTTGATTTTTAAACAGCAACAAAAAATCTATACCAAAAATACAAAATAAATACTTTAAGAAGCAATATTTTAGTAATGTTAAACACATATGACTGAAGCATTTTTGGTTTAATTTCTTCCAAATCCTATATATAAGCCTGTATATAGAAAAGTCTCAGAGTGATTCCTAGATCTTGTCATTAGGCTAGACACAGAAATATTTTTTTAAAAGGTCACAAACAAGCGGAATATATTTAGGTTACATACTTTCAAAAAAACTTCAAAGCTATTCACTCTCAGACAAACTTTTTCAGTGGAAGACATAAGAAAAGAGAAATGCCATCGAGGGATAATGTGTAATAGAGAAACATTATGCTGACAATAAAATTTTCAGGTAAAAAATAGAATATTCACGATTGTGCAATTGTGGAGCCTTTTAGCACTGACAAGTTGTTCTGGATTTTGATACTGAGGTCTCCTTGGAATAAACATTCCCACTGGGGAAACTTCTGGTAATACTTTACTGACTTCCTCCCAGCTATTCCATCTTGGCAGAAGCTTGAAACAGTTCTTTTCTGAATGCCACTCCTTGAATAAATGCAAAAGTGCCATAATCATGTTTACAGAATGTACTCCTGTCCGTGGTATCAAGCATATGCTGTGATAAATATTGTACCTGCCATATGGAGGTTTGATACTGCAGGAAATGTAACTCATTAGCCGTATCTCCACTTGTGATTGGATTTAGTATGCACATACGTTCAGCATATTACTGTGGTTGTAACTAAAAGTAGGACACTTAGAGTCTGTACTTAGTTACTCTACAAGGTTCTCCAAGAAAGTTCCCTCCCTCCAGCTGAGCTAGTAGGAGTTCCAATAACTTTGTCTCAGCTGGAAATTGCTTGTTGTAATAAATCATGGTCATTTCATGCTTTGATGCACTCTAGTGAAATGTGTTAAAAAAAAAAAAAAACTTTTACAAAGCAAATTCTTGTTATAATCAACATAGCAACTTTTTGCTCTAATATCGAAGAAAAAATGTAAACAATTGCACAGTCATAGAAATAAGAGTTTCTAAAAGACTCCTTATATGGCAGTAGTCTCTTGAGCTCTACTTTGTGCATGCTGAAGGACTACAGATTTTTGCTATGAGTTTGAATGTTGCTTTGACTATGTAGGCAGACAAGGGTATGACATAATTCTTCAGTTACATACACTCAATAATCTTTAAATCAGGGATGTTTCAAAGAAAATGTTCATCATAGTGACATTCAGAAAGTTTTACCTTTTTCTGTTTTCCTTGGTGGTAGAATCACCAAAAGATAGTAAATCTGACTATCCATAGATATATTATTGTTATTCTAGGAATACTTACTGTGTTAGAAATTAAAATAATTGCCAAATATATTTGTATATATATTTGTATATATATACAAACTATTTGTATTAAGGAATACTTCCATAGAAATTTGGAGAAAAGAAATCTAGTGTAGAAGTAATTATCTGTAGTTTCTCAATGGTAAATATGACCTCTGGCTCAAACAGGACAGTCATCGCAAGATATCTTGAGTTATCTTCCTACACATCCTTGTGGTCCTGACAGATTTTCTCTCCCATTTTGACACACCAGTTTCAGTTTTCTGGACAAATGGAACCAGGCTATATACTCTTTGGCAACAAGGGAAGTCTTGTTCACTTCTTGTCCACTGGAAAGAGATAACTGTAAGTGACCGAGGGGAAACATAATACAGCAGCACATAGAAGAATAGGTAGGTAGGTAGGTAGATAGATAAGTAGATAGAGAAAACCAGTCAAAATGTCTGATTCTTTCAATGTCTCAGTAGTACCCTGATGCTTCCATTTTTGCATGAAAGAGAACTTTCTTAATTATTTGGTAGGTTACAGCAGAAGAAGATTAATTTCAAATTATGCATTTCTTTTAGACTATTTTAAATCATTGATATGTTATTTTCCTCAACAGCTTAATTACAATACATGCAATATATACATTCAATTTGCATTGTAAGTGTAGGCATGTTCTAGAATTAAGGGAAACTCTTTTGATCCAACTTTCCTTGATGAATTAACGACAGCACAAAATATCGTCCTTTTAGTAAGTGCCATTGTTACCCTGGTGTAATCAAATTTGTAGAATATGAAATAATTGGGGGAAAATGTGCTTTTGGTTTGAGGGAACAGACCAGGAAAAAACCTCAATGTTCCAGTGGTTGAATGGAGAATTATTGAAACATGAATGTGAAATCACAGAATCACAGAATGGTTGACATTGGAAGGGATTTCTGGAGGTCAGCTTGTCCAACACCTGTGCTCAAGCAGGACCACGTAAAACACATTGCTAAGGACCATGTCCAGATGGCTTTTGAATATCTCCAAGGATGGAGTCTCCACAACCTCTCTGAGCAACCTGTGCCGTTGCTTGGTCACCCTCATGGTAAAAAAGTGTTTCCTGATCTTCAGATTGAGCTTCCTGTCTTTCAGTCTGCTCATTGCCTCTGGTCCTGTCACAGGGTACCACTGAAAAGAGCCTGTTTTTCATGTCTTTATACCGTCCCATCAGGTATTTATACATGTTGGTGACATCCCTCCTGAGCCTTCTCTTCTCCAGGTTGAACAGTCCCAGGTCTCTCAACCTTTCCTCTGAGAGATGCTCCAGTACTTTGATCATCTTTGTGGTCCTTTGTTGGACTCTCTCTAGTATGTCCATATCTCTTGAACTGAGGACCCCAGACCTAGGCACTTCCCTTGACCTGTTGGCAACACCAGGAAGGAACGAGGAAGGAAATGAGAAAGATGGAAATAATGAAAAATACAGAGGTAGGTGTTATTTTTTCCTTGTTTCTTTGTTTTAAGAGACATGAGAGGACATATGTTCAGCCAAGTGTTTATGATGAAGGCACAGCTAAAATAGAAATTAAGCAGATAAATACAGTCAATCTCATAGTAAGCTAAATGCTGAGTATTATTTCATAATTTAACAAATTACTTCTATTACTAATAATAACCATGCATTCAACAATATTCATCTACACTTTATGGAACCATATGCCTCCAAAGCACTTTATGGAAATTGTCATTATTTAGGTGGAGAAACTTAGGTAGAATGATGTAATGTGATTTGCCAACAGTCTCGAAGTAAGCCAGTAGCAGCTTACTGACTGAACTAATCTAAAAATATGTATATATATGTTTTGCAGATAAAGATATGATATATTGAGGGTTAAATTGCAATACAGTTTATTTCTATTTCCATTTATTTGATTTTGGCATACATTTAAAACAAAAACATCTAACAACACAACACTAAAAACAACAGAGCTTCTTTTCCTTAATTGCATTTTAATACTAATGGTACAATTCTGCTTTCAAAGATAAGTCCCAGTAACTTTCCTCAGGTAAAAAGGTTCATCTCAACTTATGAATTCTAACTTTGAAGAGAATTTAGCTCCAGTGTGTTGCCACTGATTTTCAGGTGTCTGCAAATTAAACTCTTCTGTAATTTTGCTTAAAGCTTTTAGATTGTATTATATATAACCTTGTAATGGCAAAGCAAGCAATAAAATGGGGCTAAAACCCCCTGTAAACAGAAAGAGCACTTTTATTATTGTTCCTCAGCCCCCCGTATTCTACAGCTTTTACATCACTGGCCTGGTATTCATGTTGCCGACATCACTGTCACGTCAATATAAGACTCTATATTGAGGTCGATACTAATTTACCAATTCACAGTTTAGCTTTTACAGTTCCATAAGTAGATTTTAATTAGACAGAAGCAGCTTGTACTTTCTGAAAAAAGTGTTTCTGAAACATGGACATTGAGTATTCTTAAATCCTGGAAACAATTTTCACGAAGAATATCTCTCTTTTTAAGAGAACATCATTCCTCTCTCATCAAATACATATTGGTGTAATTCATGTATCCTAATGAGCAAACTAATGATGAAAAGAATCTTTTAGACAACTGGTAGCATGGCTATACTATGTAGATAATTTTTGTTATGTTTTGTCAAAGAATCTTAAATGTTTCCCTATCTTAACTTCTACAAATACAAATGACGGATCTCTTTCCATATTCTCTGCAATGACATTTGCAGTAAATTTAATTTATAATATTGTACCAAGTATCCACTGCTGCACTGTCATTGAGATTATTGAAATGATAGTTCTGCTAGATAATCTATCAATCCAAACTGCAGGACTTGGACCAATCTCGTCTATATTAAAATTACCTTCCCTGTAAGAAAGACATAATTCTTCTCCATTCTTTCACAACTTTGCCTTCTGTTTTGAGTTTTATGAATAATTGCTTTCTACTGATCAAAAACAAATTCTAATATACTGCACACATGGTCATTGATCACTATAAGCACTAATGTATAAATAAAAATATGTTTATGTTTCAAACTAAAACTGACATCTCTATAATAAGACCTCATACACACAAGCTAGTACATTACTATACCATACCCAGAGAGGCTGATTGCTCAGTTTCTGTGAGAGTTTTTTCCAGCTGAAATATGGATCCTATACTAATGAAATATAGAAATAATAGTATATATTTTCTGTGTAAAAAAAAAAATCTCTATGTATGTATTTGATTGTTAAATTAAATGAACTCTAGGATTCTCCATTAATTAAGATAGTATTGCAGGTATATATTTAAACCAAAGTACATTTACAACTTTGGCTTGGGATACCACTATAAACCAGTTTTTTAATTCTGTTTTAGATGAGAAGTTGTTTGATATTCCCTTCCCAGTCTCTAGTGGGTAATTACCCATGCCACATGATCACCACGCAATTTGTCTACAATTGCTCATCGGTTATTGATAAAGGCCATAAATAAATATATGGTAAGTCAGAATTGTGATGCATTAGAAATGCCTACTGGCACTTGATAATCTTAAGTAAATGTGATGGAAGGGGAAGGGGAAGGGGAAGGGGAAGGGGAAGGGGAAGGGGAAGGGGAGGGGGAAGGG
>VUYV01000050.1:2532511-2605761 GCA_008711295.1 Anarhynchus alexandrinus | reverse complement strand
GGGAAGGGAAGGGAAGGGAAGGGAAGGGAAGGGAAGGGAAGGGAAGGGAAGCGTGATTTTTTCTTTCTCACACACCATGTAATCTATATTAGGTTTTATAGGTGTAGACCAACAGTTTGGAAATAAAAGAAAATAGGTATCTACCCTGAAACTCCCAATACCTTCTTTTTAAAGAATGTCTTCTTGTTGACTGTAAGAATAGCCACTAAGTTGCTAGTTCTATAAAAACCAAATCAAACCAAGGCCCCCAAAAAGGAAACAAATCAAAACTTGTTACAGAAAAGACTAAACTGAAAATATTTTGTGGCTTTGGTAAGCTTTGAATATTTTACATTTCTTTAAATAAACAATTTTACTGCATCCATTAGGCAGGGATAAGGTCTTCTTCCCCAAGCTAGCATGCCTCTATAGTGTGCTTCTAAGATTAGGCTAGCTTGACTGCATTCTGTAAGTACTACAAGTGTTTTAAGCATTGGTTCAAAGGTGTTCCCCCAGGGAGAGCAAAATTGAATAAGAAAGAAAAACTACAAAAAAATAAAGGCAAAAATTTTGATGTAGATTCAAAATAATTTCTACACAAAAAAAAAATCAGCTTAAAAAGACATTATATTAGAAATAGTAACTTGAAATGTGGATAGAGCTTTGCCATCTTAACAGTTAAACCTCCAGCTTGTTATAGTAATGATTCTCTGAGAGGAAAAGCTGAGTTTAAGTTAAATATTTATTACTTCAGTGTTTTTTCAAGAAGAATTTGTATGCTTGCATCCATTTCAAGGTATGGATCTATCCCACTATCCCCACCATCCCTTTTATATTTATTTTGCCATTCAAAAGTTGTCCAGAATGTGCGCTGTAAATATTTCCTTGGGTAGGGATATATATCCTACTAGGTATCTAGTAGGATTTCACCTTACATTTCAGAAATAAATTCAGCTGGGTTCTCCTATGCAAGCTACAGTCTGCATAGTAAAGGAAAGACAGATTTTCAGTGTCCTTTCTTCTACATCCCTGCAGTGTTTGGAGTCATGGACTTCCATGCTCCATTCTTTCTTTCTCTCCCTCTCTTTCTATCCCTGCCTGCCTCCCCTCATTTTCCACAAAGAAACAAGGAAACTCATAGAAGTCAAGACCACGTTGTATGACTGGCAGCTACTTACCTGTGTGAGGTGTAAAAAGTATTGTAAGAAAAGGACACTTATTTCCCTCCTGTTGGAGCAGCAGGAAAAGGTAGTATATAGACACTGGAAGATACAAGATACACTAATATAAAAGTATAACATTTGTCTCCTGTTGAAGAGTATGTAAGACATTAACTGATTAAAAATATCCTTCTACATTATCCTGCATAGACAGGAATCCATGACTGAATCTTATCTACTTTCTTCCTGTTAGAAGAATGATGCCCAAGAGAGCACAGCTTGGTCATGCTTTCTATTTAGTGACATTATTTTATTGTTTATTATAGTGCTTTCCAAAGTAATACCTAGGTTTCTAATGGACTACTCCTGGGCTGTGTCAATTCCTATTGATTTCTATTCTTTCAACAAAAGTGTTCTTCCTAGCAAATCTCTTGTAGTGCTCAAACCAAGTCAACACGATGCAAAGTCAAAAGAATTTGAGTCCTGGTACCAAAAACCTGAAAATGGAAAAGCAGGCCTACAAGCTCTGCTAGGTGGAAGAATCAGAGGGCTTTTCCTGAGCTCTGCCTGGACCAAACTCCCTTGTGTCCATGATGGTGATCTATGCCCCTCATAACCAATGCTCAATGACTATAAAGATTGTTGTCTGACCCCTTCTAATCATTACAAAATTCATGTTATATCAGAGAAATTTACTTCAAGACACACCTAATCTGAACAACAGACTTTCCCTTGTCAAAAGAGCTTTAAACTAGATTCAAAGGGGGATAGGAATAGATCTGGGCTTGCTAGCAAAAAGCCTGAAAGCGGCGCACTGGCACTAGATTTGGAAAAGGAAGAGGGCGTAACTGGGCTCCTTAGGAAGTCTGGGGGTGGCAGAAATTACAGCTTCCTCCCGTAAAAAGGAGAAGGGACCAATAGCCCAGCTGAAGTGCTTATACACTAATGCACATAGCATGGGCAACAAACAAGAGGAGCTAGAAGCCATTGTGCAGCAGGATAATTATGATGTAATCGCCATCACAGAAACATGGTGAGATGACTCGCACAACTTGAGTGCTGCAATGTATGGCTATAGGCTCTTCAGGAAGGATAGGCAACCAAGGAGAGGCAGGGGGGTGGCCCTGTATGTCAGGGAGTGTTATGAATGTCTTGAACTAAATGATGGTGACAGTAGGGTTGAGTGTTTATGGGTAAGAATCAGGGGGAGGGACAACAAGGCAGATATCATAGTAGGAGTCTGTTATAGACCGCCCAACCAGGATGAGGAGGTACATGAAATATTCTACAAATGGCTAGGAGAAGTCTCAAGATCGCGAGCTCTTGTCCTCGTGGGGGATTTCAACTTACCAGATATCTGCTGGGAATACAATACAGCAGAGAGGGAACAGTCTAGAAGGTTCCTGGAATGTATTGGAGATAACTTCCTGATGCAGCTGGTGAGGGAGCCGACTAGGGAAGGTGCCCTGCTGGACCTGTTGTTTGTAAACAGGGAAGGGCTTGTGGGGGATGTGACGGTAGGAGGCTGTCTTGGGAACAGTGACCATGAAATGATAGATTTCTTGATTCTGGGAGAAGCAAGGAGGGGGGTCAGCAGAACTGCTATCTTGGACTTCTGGAGGGCAGACTTTGGGCTTTTCAGTAGCCTGATTGACAAAGTCCCTTGGGAGGCAGTCCTCCAGGGCAAAGGAGTCCAGGAAGCCTGGATGTTTTTCAAGAAGGAAGTCCTAAAGGCACAGGAGCAGGCTGTCCCTGTGTGCTGAAAGACAAGCAGTCAGGGAAAAAGACCAGCCTGGCTGAACAGGGAGCTAGGGTTGCAACTTAGGGAGAAAAAGAAGATTTATGGCCTTTGGAAGGAAGGGCAGGCCACTCAAGAGGACTACAAGGAGATAGTGAAGCTATATAGGGAAAAAATCAGGAGGGCCAAAGCCCAGCTAGAACTAAATCTGGCTTCTGTTGTCAAGGACAACAAAAAAAGTTTCTATAAATATATTAGCAATACAAAGAGGATCAAGGATGATCTCTGTCCTCTAGTAGATGGGGCCAGTAACATATTGACCAAGGATGAGGAAAAGGCTGAGGTACTTAATGCTTTGTCTTTGCCTCAGTCTTCAGCAGTAGGACCAGTTGTTCCCTGAGTACCCAGACCCCTGAGCTAGAAGACAGGGATGGGGAGCAGAATGAAGCCCCTGTAATCCAAGCGGAAATGGTGAGGGACCTGCTTCAGCACCTGGAGGTACACAAATCTGTGGGACCGGATGGGATCCACCTGAGGGTGCTGAGGCAANCCCAGCCCAGACCCCTGAGCTAGAAGACAGGGATGGGGAGCAGAATGAAGCCCCTGTAATCCAAGCGGAAATGGTGAGGGACCTGCTTCAGCACCTGGAGGTACACAAATCTGTGGGACTGGATGGGATCCACCTGAGGGTGCTGAGGCAACTGGCGGAAGTGCTCACCTGGCCACTTTGCAACATTTATGAACAGTCCTGGCTAACTGGGGAGGTCCCAGCTGACTGGAGGTTGGCAAAAGTGACACTCATCCACAAGAAGGGCTGGAAGGAGGATCCAGGGAACTATAGGCCAGTCAGTCTGACCTCAGTACCTGGGAAGGTCATGGAACAGATCATCCTCGGTGCCATTACATGGCACATGCAGGAGAACAGGGTGATCAGGCCCAGTCAGTATGTGTTTGTGAAAGGCAGGTCGTGCCTGACAAACCTGATCTCCTTCTATGACAAGGTGACCCACTTAGTGGATGAGGGAAAAACTGTGGATGTTATCTACATGGATTTTAGCACAGCGTTTGACACTGTTTCCCACAGCATTCTCCTGGGGAAAATGGCTGCTCATGGCCTGGACAGGTGTACTCTTCGCTGGGTAAAAAACTGGCTGGATGGACATGCCCAGAGAGTGGAGGTGAACGGAGTTAAATCCAGTTGGTGTCCGGTCACAAGCAGTGTTCCCCAGGGCTCGGTGCTGGGGCCAGTTCTCTTTAATATCTTTATCAATGATCTGGATGAGGGGATTGAATGCACCCTCAGTAAGTTTGCAGATGACACTAAGCTAGGCGGCCGTGTTGATCTGCTTGAGGGTAGGATGGCTCTTCAGAGGGATCTGGACAGGCCGGACTGATGGGCTGAGGCCAACGGTATGAGATTCAACAAGGCCAAGCGCTGGGTCCTGCACTTGGGTCACAACAACCCCATGCAGTGCTACAGGCTTGGGGAAGAGTGGCTCGAAAGCTGCCTGGTGGAAAAAGACCTGGGGGTATTGGTGGATGGCCGGCTGAATATGAGACGGCAGTGTGCCCAGGTGGCCAAAAAGGCTAACGGCATCCTAGCCTGTATCAGGAATAGTGTGGTGAGCAGGACTAGGGAAGTGATCATCCCCCTGTACTCGGCACTGGTGAGGCCCCACCTCAAGTACTGTGTTCAGTTTTGGGCCCCTCACTACAAGAAGGACATTGAGGTGTTGGAGCATGTCCAGAGAAGGGCTACAAAGCTGGTGAGGGGTCTGGAGGACAAGTCTTATGAGGAACGACTGAGGGAACTGGGATTGTTTAGCCTGGAGAAGAGGAGACTGAGGGGAGACCTTATCACTCTCTACAACTACCTGAAAGGAGGTTGTAGAGAGGTGGGGGCTGACCTCTTCTCCCTGGTGACAAGTGATAGGACGAGAGGAAATGGGTTCAAGTTATGTCAGCCAAGGTTTAGATTGGATATCAGGAAATTTTTTTCAGTGAAAGGGTTATTAAACATTGGAATAGGCTGCCCAGGGAGGTGGTGGATTCGCCATCCCTTGAGGTGTTTAAAAAAAGGGTAGATGTGGTACTTGGGGACATGGTTTAGAAGTGGTTTTGTCAGGGTAGGTTAATGGTTGGACTTGATGATCTTAAAGGTCCCTTCCAACCTCAGCGATTCTACGATTCTATGAAAAAAAACCCACCATGTGGTGTTATGGCTTGCCTTCCATCCAGGGTTTGAATTAGTTGCTAAATAAAATTAATTTAGTTACTAAATATAAATATAAATATCCACCATTGTTAAGATGTCTTATTGTATACGCTCTCAGCTTCCCATCTCCCCTCCACAGAGGCAAAGCTACCGTCACTTTTACAATCAATGGTACTGGAGGAAATGGCCTCGAGTAGTGCCAGGGGATGTTTAGATTGGATATTAGGAAAAATTTGTTCACCAAAAGGGTTGTCAAGCATTGGAACAGGCTGCCCAGGGAGGTGGTTGAGTCACCATTCCTGGAGGTATTTAAGAGACATGGAGATGTGATGCTGGGGGGCATGCTTTAGTGGTGGACTTGGCAGTGCTAAGTTAACAATTGGACTTGATGATCTTAAAGGTATTTTCCAACCTAAACGATTCTGTGATTCTGTACTTTAGATTTCTCAAATGACAGTAGAAGCCTGCATGTGGGGAACCAGCTGGGTGACCAGCAAAGAGCACTTTCCTCAGTCTTGACGATATACTATAATAGATGTTAAATCTGTGGTTGGACCTTGTTTTAAACATAGTTAACATAGTGAAGAACTCAGGATAGTTTAATTACTAAGAAGTTTTGAGTCAAATATATCAACATAAATTTATAAATGAGAATCTTCAAAATATTACTAAGCACTATATTCCAAAATCCTCAGACATCCAACTTTTAGTAAGCTCTACTCCATTTTATTTTCCACAATATATGCATATGGTCCATTTAAAATTACTTAATTACCTCCAGTGGTATTTTTATTACCAGGTATGTGCACTACTTGTTTTAAATATGTTCTACACAATCATTATCCTCTACTGAATAAAACAAATTATTAAAAATAATACAAAATAAAAATTTTACACTGTTCCTAAAAACATTCTGATTACAATATATTCACCAGTTGGTAACAGATACCTAATTTGGAGCTTAGGTGTATTACAGCCTAAGGTAAAGGCATACATGGGGCATGGGGCCACATTCCATGACAGAAAGGCTCCAGAGAAATGTTTGATCATTCTTTGTGATGCATAAAATATGTCACAGCTGTACTATAAAAGATATCAGCCATCAGGTAAGGCTGTCATTTGCCCTTGCTGGATTATATTGGAAAAACACAGTGTTTGTGTTGTACTTGTGTGGGATTATTGCTCAGAAAAACACAACCTATTTAGTCTGTGTACATATTACCATACCCCTGCTCTATTTCAAAAGAAAGTAGTCATAAAATAAACATGGTAAGGAGAATAGATCTGGTTGATATTTTGTTTCAACATATACCCATTTCATACGTTATAAGTTGTGAATATGTTAAGTACTGGTCTACATTAAAGCTAGGTTCTACAAAAGGATTGCATATTTCTCTGGGGACTAGTTCCTTTCATTTGATTTCTGTTATGCACACATCTTATTTTAGTTCAAAATCTAAGCCTGTGTCACAAATAATACGTATAACAAAGGAACAATGGCAGTAAAAGTAGACCAAAATATACAAAGATTTATTATATTTCCCATTAACTCACAGATTTTTAAAAATTATATTTATTGAGGCATCCAAATTATTAACATATTCTTAAGACACATAGAAACCATAGCTGTAAGAATTTTAGGAGAATTTAATGCTTTTGTGTCCACTATTTTCCTCCACCAGGACATAGCTTTATCAAAAATTCATGCCCTGTTATTTATTGGGTAGAGAAGAAATTCATACTTATCAAAACAAAAATTGCCTGTTAAAATAACTTTGGAGACTGGCATTTGTGCGAAATTTATTTAATGTAATATGGTCATATAAAATATAATATTTTAATATGGAGATGTAGGAAACAGAGAGAAATGTGTTGGTTAGACCAGTAGTTAAAGTTTATAATGGTTATTGTATCATAAAGTATCTTTATTGAGATGCAGAGATAGATGCTATACTCTTTTTCTAGTTTAATGTGTTTAGCATTTGGAGTAAAGAGTTTAGTGTTGATCATTTGAGATTTTACTTCAGGGTCTTTGATTCTCAAAATTACTCTAATTTGCAAAATGAAACATTATAGTTAGTTTAAAAAAAGCCACAAGGAAAACAGAAATGCAAGATAAAGAATATTGTCATAAAGGTAAGTTTATTCAGATTCACCTGAAATGATATGTATGATGATGAATAACAATCGCAGCTTTCAAGGCCATTAGAATCAATTTTACTTGTTGTGCAAATATCTTGGGGTTTTCAAAAACTTTTCAAACTTAAACAGACCTGTCTAAATGACAGTTTTAGCATTAGTTGTTTAGTAAGAAAATGAAAGTCATTATTTTTTTTAATTGAGTTTGAAGAAACACTTTTCACAGAGAATTAACATACGGCACAACAGACAAAATCGATTAAGGCCCACCATCTGGCAGAAGTCTAGAAAAGTTGCTGCCATATGTTTTGACCGCGACTGCAAAATAAACTGTTTTATACTGTCAGCACCTCCAGTTCTGTTTTATAAATTACATTCGGTTTTATTATATATATGAAAAAGATTAGGAAAGGTTTCATCTATGACTGGCCGCTTAATTGGAAAACAGACGCTATATAAAATTTTAAAACAGGCACAGGGTGAATGGGGCTCAGTTTGAAAGCTATTTGACAGCTGTAAGTAACAAAAGTGCAAGGATTGTTATAAATTGTTTATTAGGCAGATCTTTAATTCTTAATCAGTAATATTTAAATCATTCTTCAATATTCAACAATTGTAGATTTTCTTTGATAATAATTACAGAAGAAAATGTAATACAAAATTCCTGGGCAGAGGGAAAGAATGTTCATGAAATTCATGGGTAATATTAAGAAGTGGTGAAATGAAAAAAAAAAAAATCCATCTTTTTCTTAAAAGGATATAGTTTCATAAAGAATAGATTTTAAAAATCAGTATATATGTATGTTGCTGTTGGAAAAATAACATATCAGGTTCAAATGAAATTTAGGAATGTTAATCTCTTTTGCAGCTGCTATTTTTGTTTTATGGTATTTTTACAGCTGTTTTTAATTTCTTTTAAGAAATACTAAACCTTTCGAAGTATTCCCAAGTGAAACACCATGGTACAGATAATTGGTTTCATTGCAATTCAGATTATGAACATCATTTTTCAGTTGTTACTTTCAAACTATATACACAGCTAAATCTGTAAACCATTTTCTTTATTTCAGCTACTATCAAAAAGGGAGAAAATAGCTTAAAACATTGCAAAGCCTTAATGTCTTTGTAAGGATTTGTGATGTTTGAAAATATTTACTCACTAATGCAGAATGTTCATGATAAATGCAAAACTATCTTCAAACGTATTTGTGCTTATACGATATATATATATATGGGAACAGATCAATTATTGCTGGCATGAGATGTCATAAATTGACATCTCTATGCACCAGAAAAGCCCTTGTATTCTAAAGAGATCTATTCAAAGGGAATATGGGTAAAGAAGGATTTTAATTCAGTTTTGAATAAATTTCATAGAAAGCTGTTAATAATATCTCCAGCATTACCTCTGTCCTGTGCTCCGTGCACGTCATGTGCTAGTTTGCTATCACAACTCTTGTAACAAAAAAACAGGCTAGCTTTTTTTTTCCCCCCTTCCACTCCCCTGGGCCTCTGGTTAATATGGGGCACAAAGTACTAAGCAACACCTGGATATTTCTTTTTATCCTTATGTTCAACATGTGGTTCCACGTTGTATTTACGACATATCCTCTAAGCCCTGAAGCAAATAAGCCTTTATTTTTCTTCATAGGCTTCTATCTATGTCATCACTGTAATATCAGTGTGCTTCATAAGGAGTAATGAATTTATTTTCAGAACACTTCTGTGAGATCAGGAAATACTTGAATGAATATTTACAATGGCAGAGCAGAGAGAGGCACTGAGAGCTGTAGTAACATCTCAAGTAAAGGAGAAACAGGTACAGAACGCAGACGGCTTGTTCTTAACCCTCGGCCTCTGTCACAAGACAACTCTCACTTGTCCAGAGGCTCCCAGCTCACTCAGCTTGCTCAAAACCTGACTTATTGTTTGCCCAGCGCGCCCAGTGAACACCTAACTCATACTGCTCTGAATTTGTGCGGTTTGACTTTGGCCTGAAATTAAATGGGGAACAAAAGTCAAAAACATATGTGATCAAAAAAATAAAGGACCTTATCCAAACGTGTACACACAGGGATGCAGAGTTCACACTGCACGTGTAACCTCAACTTTGTAATTTCCTGACTCTGGGTGCTTCTCTTTCTGTTGCACATTTCACTTAACAGTAGGGGTGGGGGACAGTGGAGACATTGAAAAATTTTTAAAGAATACTTGGAAAACATAGAAAATCCAAAATATTTTGTTCTTGGTAGACAACAGTAAATTTCTTGTTCAGTGCAATTTTTATATGTACATCACCATTTTTGTCTATACATATATATATTTACAAATAGTGAGGCAGAAAGGGTTGCCTTATTCCATATGTATGTCTCTTTTAAGTCTTGCTTTCTTCCATATGTATCTTCACATATTTTACAAAAAAAGGCAGGACACCTTCAGGCTCTGTTTCATTCCCTGTGGACTGTCACTCATTTCAGAATTCCCTGTGAGATTTCTCTGAGCTACACACACATGCACAGAACCACAAAGAATATAAAACAGACAGTTATGACATGAATTACAAAATTCACCATGAATTCATGCAAACCCTTACCCTGGTTCACACATCAACACCAATTTCATTCCACCACTAAGAGGCCCATGCGAGACTAAGACTAATTTCTATGCCAAATTTCATGTTTTTAGGCAAATACTCATTGTTACTTTTGTGACTTAGGAACCTGTTTCCTGTTTTTAAGCATGAAATATACAGGAGACTAAAACTAGTCTTACAGACAGTTGAGACTTAGGACTTATTGAAAGAGAAGAAAGTGACCAGAAGAACAATTGAAAACTATATCATGTTGGAATTTCTATTTTTTAGTTAGATATTGTGAATTTGTTTATTTGTTTTGAGGTAGATAACACCTAACTGTTGTATGACTTTGGCATATTTTAAAATTATAACTGTACTTCAAACAGCTCAGGTCTTCATTCTAAATAAGTTGTGCCATTGAAATCGGCAAAATAGTAATTCTTAATAAGTATTCACCATCAAATTTCTCAGGAAACTGTGTTCTGAGAGAGAGGGGTTTTTGACTGACAGCTATTTGGTAGTTTTATTGATAATCTGACAAAACATTAAATTTTTGATGGCAAAGCTTGCAGGTCATGTAAGAATTGGTGAAGTAGTAGGTAATAATGAGGACACCAAGTGATAAAAATTAGATATTATAAAATACATATTAAGGAATATATATTCTATATTCTATGTTTTACCAAGTGATAATAATTACTTGTGGAACAGAACCCATTCAAACAACATACATTTTATGGCAGACACATGTACAGTCATACATCTGGCAACAACAAAAAAATGTAGATCCATAGGATTGGAGGATTATACTTTGGAAATCAATGACATGCTAAAAGATAGAAACAATGGTAAGTAACTGGCTGAACATGAGCTACCAGTGCAGTTTAGCATGGTGATTATGGTGGACATGGTTCCTTGTTACACAAACAAGGCAATAATGAGGGAAATGTTCAACCTTGTTGAGTCAGGTACTGGAGCAGTCCTCCGCATACTGAGGTGATCAAGGTCCTGTGAATCACCAGCTCCTAAAATAAAGGAAGTGTTTCAAAAGGAGCATTTTCTTACACAATCTTGGTGTCTTTTACCATCATATCTTTGTAGAGCCAAAACATTTACATGCAAGATAAAATGAGACAAATAAGGAAAACAATATACATTTTATGAAAGAAGTATTATAACGTGAGGAATCAGAATAGAAAATGTTGTTTTTCACCCATCTTTTAGTTATTACGAGAAGTAACATATTTCCCATATATTATGTGATATTGTCCAATATTTATAGTAATTACTTCTGGATCAAACTTCTCTTCAGACATATCAATGGTGTAACTTATAAGTAGTGAAATGATTTTCAAGAAGGAGCTTTTTTTTTTCCTAAAGACAGACAGATTCAATTTATAAGTCACACTTCATCAGATAAAAAACCTTACCCATCGTTGTTAAAAGTAACACATAGGGTTATTACGCCTGAAGATTACAGAATGGAGATATTGTTGTTTGGGTGGTTTTTTTTAAATTTTTCCTATCTTTTCACTCTGTGCTACTAACAGCATTAGGCATATGGTGTTTCGCAGTTTCTCTCACACAGGCAATCAGGTGGTGTTTCTTTTGTTGTATGAATGTTTGCCAGGGGAATAAGAAACTGAACTCTACCCTCCCCCACAAAAAAGTATGAAAATGTAAAAGAAATTATAGGAAAACCACAAAAGCTTGCAGAATAACTCAAGGGTAAAACTCTTCTCTGATTCTGTTTTCCAATAATTCAACTGATTTTTAAAATATACTAGATTCAAAGGCATACTGTTCTTTTAAGCAAACACTAAAGACCTGTTCCATGCCTGAAATGGTCAAATGGAAATTTATCAGGCAATATAATTATAACATAAACAAAAAACAACCAGAGCAATAGTAACAGTAATGAAAGAGAGAGAATTATTTGGTAAATTAAATGTAATATAATGTCAAGGTAAATGGAAGGAAGATTCAAAAGACAAAGTTAATTTCTGAAAGCAAATAAGATTTAGAACTTTACGTTAAGACACTGAAGTGAAAGATATACATAAAAAGGGACAGATTTTAAAGCATAACTTGGAAATTTTTTTATTTTATGGAAGCAGTGGATGACCACTTCTTTTCTCAGAGCTCATCTATATTGCCAGGTTCAATGGAGAACGTAAAGACCAAACATCAGGAACCAGCTAACATGAGGTTGGTTCTCTTCAACCCATTTTCTACTGGTCTCAAGCCACAGGTTATGACAGATCACGAGAGGACTTCTGAGGGTTATATTGTTTTTCTAAGCTCACAAAATGGTTCATAGTGCTCCAACATGTCTTTATTCACTGTTTCTTGAATTTTGCTGCTTCCTCCACAGGATTAACAAGCAAAAAGTATATTCTTTCTTCCTCTACCATAATGCTGAGACTCAGTAGTGCTGAGCCAGAAGAACATTTTTTGCAAGATCCTCGCAGGAGTTCTGTAAATTACAAGGAATACTTTAATCCACCAAAGGCTCTTCAGCCTTACTCAGGAGCTTAAAGGGCATGAACGAGTACAGACTTGCCTAAACTCATCTTCTGATATTTCTAGCTGTTTCAGTGGAAATCTGCTAAAATTTAAAAGCCAGATAGCTAGCTCAGTGTTGCGCCTAAACTAACATATTCTTGAAGGAATTGTTTAACTAATCACTTTAAATTTAGTGCCTTGCCACTTCAGAGGACTGGCAGAAACCCTCAGATCTTTCTATATCCATGCTGTTATTCATATCTTTGGTCAGAAACTGCTCTTCCTATGATTTTTCTGTCTTGAGCAAAACATTTCTAAAGCATTTCCTCACATTAGGTTACTATTGTTTGGTACAAATTTTAAACAGCGGAGTTCTTCAGAAAAGTTAAAATACTCCTTAATTCTGGACATCACCGTGATTGCAACAGAGGAGAAAATCCTTTCTGATCCTCAAACTGGATTTTCTGTCAGAAAGTTAGCATCTTAAAAACATGCTGGCAATACATTTGCACGTAGATTGAGAATGAAGAGGGCAGCAATATTGGCAAGATGACTGCTGAATGCCAGGAAAGACAGTAAGCGTGAATAAGGCTCATCTATCCCATCTAGTTGCACGTAGGCCAGAGTGCTTTGAGACACAAAGAGACTGCAAGAAGGAATAAACTCTGGCATCGTTTTGAAAAAGTGTATCCCACCCACTATATGTGCTAGATGGCTTGGTCATTCCACAGATTAGTCCAGTAAAATTTCATTCAACAAGTACTTTTTGGGTTCATCCTAAAAGACAATTTACTTTGCCAAAATTAGGTGTAATGAATTTCACACTGTTTTTTCATATGACAAAAGAACTGCCAATTGGATTTTTACTGCAATTTAGCTATTAGAAAGGCTAAATTATAGAGCCATAAACGTGGTTCTAGAGAATGTGTAGGCATTGCCAGAAACTGGCCACTTAAAATAAAAGAGCAGAACCAGATTAAGAACTGTAAAATTGCCTGAATTGCAATATTCATCTCTGCTTACATTTGTGGTATTCATTCTTGTATGATGATTTTCACTGATACATATAAATAGACTAAAAGTGAGCAAAGATTCCCCTTGTGATAAAGAAATAACTGTACCTAAGAAATAAATGCTACTTTTACAGAAAAACAAATGTTATAATACTAACTAATATAGAATATGGCACAAATTCAAAAAATAATTTTTGTATCTTAAAAAATAAAGTAACACTTACCATTTTTTGCAGTAAGACCAATGAGGAGTTGATTTTGTACTTTGATCTTCTCCCCAGACTTTCATTTGGTAACCAAGACACATAACAAGAATCTGTTTAGATTCTTTTTATACTCAGAAATATCTTACAACAAAAAAGTTACAACAAATGATGTCATATTAGACCAAATTTTTCAAATCAGTACATCACAAGCTCACAGACCTTGTTTATATTGTTTATAGTCCTTGCTTTTAAAAAGGTGTTAACAAATGCCAAGCATATACCAGTTGCTCAGGCACCAAATACTTTATTATAATATATCCTAAATATAAGAGGCATTGCAATTTTGTGTCTGCATTCAACTGCTTCAACCCTAAAAGATTGTGTTGTTGAGGAACCTGAACCCTCTCTGTCTCTGCCCTAAACACTGAGGGGAGAAAAGTTGTTCCCAGAGCGGGACTTTGAGACACCTTACCCTCTTCTGTAGAGCTCAGAGGGAAATGTATGCACAAACAGAATACCCCCTTAAGGTCACCGTTTTCCTCATGGCACACTAAGCATAAAACATGTTATTCTGGCAGGGACATTTTGTGCTCTTGTGAAGTGCACCTTTTAAAATCAGACATCAAGATGCCCGTGGCCATAATAGCATCTCAAGGGGGAAAAAATAACACTTTCTTTCTTGGCTGCAAAACCACACATCCCCAGTAAAGCTAAATTGAACAAAACTACCCTCATGTTTTCAGCATTTTCAAAGAAATAATGTAACAGTAGCCTACAGGTGGTAACATTTTAAGAAAAGTGCATCTGAATGGAGACCAAAGATTCCAACACCCGTTGACAGGACAAAAAACAGGACCCAAAGGAAGAGGAGGTACATGCCTCTATTTAACATAAGACCTAGTGTCGAGCTCTTCATCTATAGCGGGAGGCGGCCCCTCCTGAGGCTAAGTGCCTTAAGTTGTACATGCACAGTTTGAAAGTGGGGCTCTCTGGAGAAAACTTCATGAGGAAGGAATAATGCTTTTTAAAAATTTTATTTTCAAGTAAAGTAAAAAGTTTGATTCAATATACAGATGTGAGGAGGGTTTTTTTTTCCCCTTTGATCTTTGAAAAGGTCTGGGTAAACACATCTAACAGCTCTCAGCTGCATTTGTTTAGCTTAGGTAGCTGGAATTTTACGACAACAGGCAGTTGGAAGAACAATTGGATTTCTACTGCAATTGTTCTGAAAGAGATTGAACAGTTTTTTCAAACTAAATAGGACCTCAAACTACAAATTTACCTGTTGTAAATTTAGATTAGTCGTAATAGTGATAATCAGAAGTACTGATGACTTATTTTCTGTAGCTGATTCCAAACTCTGTAGATCAGAAAGGTACATACTGATAGTACACCCAATTTTTTAAGCATATACTGTTATCTTTAAAACAAACAGCAGACAACAAAATTTTGTCCCTAATCACAGCTATATATTTTTGTAGCTGGTCAATAGGTTATATTTAAAGAAATCTCCACAAGTAGCATTCAAATTCTAGGCTTTTGTAGTTACTCCCCAGCTTTCTGGAATGCATCTGATAGCAATACGTAAAAACGAATGTTTCAGTCAGGAATATGTTCTGAAGAAGGAATCATAGTTTGAAACAGCAGTGGTGTTGTAGGAGCGATATGGTGTATTTGAGATGTGTATGCAGGCACATGCATACAACAGATTGAAATATGTGATGTAGAAAGGTTTTTCCGGCAGCAGCTTGGAGTGCAATTGTAAATCATTTCCTCTTTTTAGCACTTAGGCGAGTGTATGAAATGTTGTCTTACCATCATCTGTAGATCAAATACACAGAGCACATTATGTATACATATGTGTACAGATGTACACACACACGCACAAACAGTGAAATAAAAAATGTTTATAAGTAAACCCAGATTACAAAACTGTGTTTATATGAATTTACTTTTTCTTATAGACATAAGTGCACCCTTACAAACGTATGAATTTAACTGTATATTTTTCAATTGAAACAAAAGTAATTTATTGTGTGTGCATATATGTGGGTGTAGTTACATCTTGTAAAATATATTAAAATGTGCTGCATTAAAGCTGCCTTTGATCCCTTTATGAAGTTTGGCTCAAAATCTATTACAGAGGAAAAGTAAGTCCTCCTTTTTAGTAAATGTTGACAGTGAGCTTTCAGGTGTTGAAGATTTCCTCAGCCTCACCTGATGTCATTTAAACTAAAGGACAAGGTGAGCACCTCCATGTGGAAAAAAGAATGTGCCAATGTGAGTTATTCTGAGGTGGTAGAAATATGCCTTCTCTCTTTCTTCTTTAAAATAAATGAAGTCATTGTAGTTTTTCTTAAACTTGAATGTACAGTAATCGATCTTTCACTGTGTCTGAGTTCCCTGTAAGTAGATTCTATAAAATAAAATGTTTGCACTACCAGTAACATTGACCAGATCTACCTTAGCACTAAAACAGCCAGACTGTCTTAATAACAGATCCCTAGCCAAAGCACATGAAAGCAATTAAAAAATAATTAGAAAAAACAATTAGAAAAACTATAAAGACACAGACCTACAGCTAAGCTACATCATTAACTCTAGAATAAATAAAATTAACTGTATTGTTGCTGCTAAATTTAGAGAAAAGTGCTGAAGAGGGGGAAAGGAAATGAGGAAAGAGACAAAAAAGTATAAATTGGACACACAACACACCCTCACATACGTTGAATTGATGTGTAAGGCTCAGGTTCGTGTTTACCTGAATTCAGTTTTGCTGCTTCTTGACTTTTAAAAATAGCTCTAAGAGGTAAAAAAAATGTTAATTGAATGCTTGTTTGCAAAATATATGAGAATGAGCAGTACCTAATAGTAATTTCGAAGGATATCTTTAGAACTCTGGCTATACAATGTCTGTAACTCAAGGGATGAGCAATTGTCAGAAACTGGTATTGGAATACCTACAAAGTCTACTCCTTATTTTGGATGTCATAAAGAGGGAAGTCTGCAACTGGAGCAGACTTTAGCCTTAGTCTTAGACTTTAGCCTTAGTCTGCTCTCTTGGTTGGTATCAATAACATCTCCCTTTGGCGGAAGACAGTGAATTGTGCCAACTAATTATTGCAAGGGGCAAACAATTACTACTCAATCAGGCTCAATTAGTGATATATGTGGGAGACAGAAGGCAGAATGGCAACTGTTAGGGGTTGCTGAATCTGATAAAGTTGGGGCTGCTGCAGGTCTGTGTCCCTAGTGAGGCTGAGCATGTATTCCCAAAAGGTGTACACATGCATGCCTTTATATGCACGTACACATATAGCTGGCCATACAGATCAAAACAAACACTCAGTGCTCACACAAAATCAAACAGCACCAACAGGTATCACACTGTTCCCTTCTCTGGCTGATCAGGATGAAGGTCTCTTAGAGGGAAATGCATACACAGAAGTACAACTTGGATCTGTCAGCAGCTGTGCTTTGGCACACGGTCTGCCCAGTAGCTGCCCCAGACCCATCTCTCCAGTTGCTGGCATCAGGATATACAAGCCTCCAAGGCTGGAGCTCCAGTCTAGCTCCTGGTACTCAGACTCCTCACACTACACACACGCACCAGGGATCCCACCTGTAACTGCCCTTAGACCAGTGCTATGCAGTCACTGGCCCCCAATCCCCTGCACCCCAGTTGCCTCATGTACATGCACAAGCACACATGCAAACAGGCCTTTAATTTGACTCCCAGACCCTATGGTCTCTTTGGCAGTTGTCCTGGTCATTCTGGGACCTAATTCCTCCAGGTGCCTTACCTTTAGAGATAGACATGGCTCCCAGGGCGCTTATCCTGCTCACCAGTTCTTCTGGTTTGACTAGCAATCACACGCTGGTATATGAAACCTCACCTGCTCCAGTTGCTGGAACCATAAACACGTGAACCCCTATGACCCATGTCTCCAGTTGCTGGCACTGACACCCCATAAACTCACACATACACAGAGAATAGACACCCCCTCACCCAGGAAAATAGAAATGGAGTTCAATGAGAAGACAGTACAGACTGCAGTGATGAGGGACAGGGCACAGCCAGGCAAGTGTATCGACCAGGCAACTGTTCACACAGGACTGGCCGCATTTATCCTATTATCCCCCTATTTTCCTGCTTGTTCCTTCCAAACCACCTTGATCTCTCCCTTTCCCTGTCCTTGGTTATTCCCCTAAACATACTATAAGAAGGCTTCCACAATCCCAAAATGCTTTTCCCATTATGCATCCCATAATATGTACCGTACCCCTTGACCTGTCAGGTGGAGCACAGAGCCTTTCAGTTGACTGCTGGGGCTTGGTGTCCTTCTGGCTCGTAGTGCTGAGGGTCCCCTGGGACAGCCCTCTGCAGGGTCAGGCAGAGACTTTGTTTCTCTGACCTGGTTATTGGGATTCCCCTGCCTGCCCATGCACCCCTATGCTTCTCTGGGCTTGAGGACACAGGTCTTTGATGGGCTGATAGCTCAGCAGAGTATTATTTGGATTCCTGCAACCTGCCATGGTCCCTCTGTGCTCCCTTGCAGGTGTGCAGGTGAGTTTCTATCACATAACCTAACATAAACCATTTCAGAACCCAACACAAGGAACCAGAAATGCGTTATCTTTCTCACAACACATTACCTCCCAAACAACCATGGATCTGCCACCCAGTTTACAGGTCTTTGCTGACTAGCATGATCATTATAGATCCTAATGTGTGAATTTCATACACCTTTAACACCCAGCTGATTACAAAATTATGGTAAGGGGAGGGTCATGCATTTATTACATTTGCTTTAAAAGCAACTTGACTGCAGAAGACCTCCATCCAAAGCAACTTGGCCCCTTCCATATTATTTTAAAGCAAAAGCATGTAGGAGTTATGAGATGTAACTATAAAAGCATATAATCAACAAACCTCAACAGTTCTGATTTCTTCCACTCTTCAAAAACTTACTCAATTACTTACTGCATGGCTGGTACAGACTGGTAAGTTATTTAACAAAATGTATCTTAAAATCACAACAACTTACTTCCACTGAGAAGTCCTGCTGCTCAAGTCTTTGCTCAAAGAGATGGGATTGCCACATAAGATGTAGGTCAATTTGTGCTACTTCAAATCTTGGTCTAGACAATCAAGGAATCATTCCAAGGGTATGTAACACCACACAAGATCTGAACTTACTTCATAGTGAACAGAGGTGTCTCACTGGTGCAAGCAAAGATTGTTTGGAGCTTTAGTTCAGACACTGAATGCCCCAAAATCTATATAGAAACCAATAGAAAAATAGTGCAATTCACAAGAACACAAACAGGTGTTATAACAAATCAGTGCCACTTAGCAGATCACCACGTAATATCCCAATTTAGATATTCATTATGAATATAAGAATTTTGAAGCAATCCATCCTGTAGATAAGACATGGATGCTATGACATGGATCTTCATATCTGAAGCAGAGAGTTATTATTTTTCCCAGGAGAAAGCACTCCTGAGTGTGACCATTCAGGTTAAGATGGAGATTCAAGAAAATGCAGCTTTTGCAACGTGTAGCAAAAAATGAGCAGTCATTCCTTAGTCAAAGGAAAAGATATCAGCACTGCTGTATCTTCCTGTTGCATCCTCCAATATACCAA
Organism: Anarhynchus alexandrinus; assembly: GCA_008711295.1. NCBI lineage: Eukaryota > Metazoa > Chordata > Aves > Charadriiformes > Charadriidae > Anarhynchus > Anarhynchus alexandrinus. Next base: position 2,586,580 of record VUYV01000050.1, on the reverse strand, counting down.
CATCGACTTCAGCTTTATCAAGATGTACTTATCCAACTGGTTTTCATTCATTCCAAGATTTCCCACAGATACTACCCTTTGCAATCCTTAGTGCTAAATAGATCAGGGAAGACAGAGTTATCAAGAGAATCATCAGTATTCAAATGCAGGATGGGCATCCTCAACTGTACACTGCATTAATTTGAAATAGTGCATGTATTTTTACCGTATCAAATGACATTAATTCCTGTCTCCAGCTACTGGGTCCATAAAAACCATGGGTTTTTTGCTTTGTTTTTGGAATGCCCTGCATAGCACTAAGATAGTACGTTAAAATGAGCAGAATGTCTAAGAAAAACATTAGAAGGATCTGTCAACTTTTGTACGAAGTATTTGGTATTTTGTGACATATCAAAAAGGACTGATCCAGAGCAATTTGCACCCATCTGCTAGCCTATAAGACCTAAAAAAAAATGAGGAGGAAAAGTGAAGTTTCTTAGAATTAATAAAAAGTATTTGTCATGGGATACAGAAAGTTTGGGAAAAGACTGAGAAGATACATGGATTCCAGGATTTTTAAAAGCATAGCTGTAACATAAAGGTGCTTATCCTGATATCTTCGGGTATGCCACAGGCATGCATTCATGGCCTTACAGAAGAACTTATAAATGAGAAAATACTCCAAGTGGGGAGCCCGTGTGTTTCTTACTTCTGGGTTATCCCTTGGTACTAATCCAAATGATTAATATCAAGAAGTTAATGCGGCACAGCCACATGCTGTATAATGGTGCCAGATTAAAGGCATCAGGGTGATATAATTATTATAGTCATAAGAGAAAGATTTCAATTAAAGGTACCATAGCAGCATGCCACTAAAAACAGCACAGCAGCATACTAATTAAACTGCAAAAATCTACCGCAAGCAATGTGGCTTATGCTACTCGAGGCAATGAAACAACCAACAAAGTAGAATAATGGTATCCTAAAATTCAATAAAAATAATGTCAATAAAATAATGATACAGTATATCATAACAATAAATAGTAAGATCAAAGGTTATAGAGTTGTCCTCTGTATGCTATGGACATTCTGTGAACAACGAAATGAAAACTTAATTTTGAAACATTTTTTACCTTTTATGGTTTTGGGCGAAACCAATCTGAAAACACCCAAACCCGTTATTTTTTCTGTTCCTAGAAAGGAATAATAACTTTTACAATAATACTTTTATTTTCTCAGCTACCAGAGGAAAATCAATTGTGTGTTGTAGCACCAAAACACCACAGCAGCTTTGACTGTTAGACTGAGTGAAATACACACAACTAAGCAGGACAATGCCAACTTACAGAAAGTAATGGAAGAAAGTCAGCTAAATGAAATATATTGTCTTCAGATAATCAGTTTTGAAGTTAATTTTTGTTGTAGAAGCTGTAGATCACTGAGAAGACTTCATCAAGAAGAAGAAATTGAAAACATAGCTTATACTTGATAGATAAACAGGAACAGTTCAAACCTGATGATGTGGTCTGAGTGTTGAGCAGCTAAAATTTTGACTAAATAATTTACAAAATAATATGAGCACTTCATACGTAATGTCAACATTTATGAGGTTTCTTTAACTTACAGTTCAGAAGCATAGAGTATCTTCAGCTCCTACCAACATCACTGAGAAATGAAAAATGTCAGTGCATCTGAGAATCAAATTGTTAACAGAAATCTACAGGTTCAAAGGCAAGATACCAGCAGGCAAACACACTGAAAATCCTTAAGAGGGGTAAATGTTCAGGAGGGGAACTCTTAAAAGCAAGTTAAAGCAGCTCTTAAGTGATTTTAACATAAATTTTGGCTGACGGCTGTGGGGGTCTACAAACACTTACTAAAAGTATGGGATGACTTTTACAGTACACAGGCTGATCTGTTTATGATGACAAGTGTAAAACCAACAAAACATCTTTATCCAATATCGTTATTTTTTAGAATTATTGTGTGTCTTTCTTAATAGACAAAAATACTAATGCATTTTTATAAATACACTTTTATAGTATACTAGTATTTTTAAGTATACTTAAAAATATATATATAATATACTAGTATTTTATAAAAATACTAATGTCTTTTCCACGTTCCTAGCTCTGTGCTGCAGGTCTGACCTTAGATCAAAGCACTAGACAAAGGGGACTCAAATATTAAGAAGTTAAATAATAGTTTATATATGCATAAAATAATGATACAAATACTATGTCAGTAAGAGACTAAAATAAAGATGATTTTTCTCTTTTTTTTCTTTTTTGGGGTTGTGTTTGGGACGAGCGTTATGTTGCTGAGACTGGTGGCTAGTCATATAACTGGGAATTTAGCAAATGAAGGCAGAAGATTTAGTGACTAGATGGAGAACTCCTAAGGACACAGTTCTGGAGAGAGAAAACTTTGTGTGTGTGTGTGTGTGTAGCCTAGGGCATCTGCCTTACATAAGCAGGGAGGAATGCAGCAAAGAGGTCTAGGCTCATGTGAAGGGTTTTCAAAGAAAAGAGTTGACCGAGAATGGGACCATGACCCTTCATAATCCATTAATAGACTGAAATGTCTGCTGAGCTGACAGAGCAATATTTGGATGATTGTCATTTCAGATATAAATACCCTGGCAAATATTTTTTTTGTCTTGATAGACGGCTTGTGCTTTTGTTCACATTGGATGTTTCATCTCTCCGCTCAAAATTGAGAAAAAAGAGATTCCTTCTAAATTGTATCTTGTTAGTCTTCTCATATCACAAAAGTTTGAAGATGATTAGAAAGGGGAGTTGAGGGAAGCTAAATTCCCAGATGTGCAAATAATCTGCTGTTAGTTATATAGAAAAAGTCATTGTCATACAAAATATGTTCATAGCAAGATATATCATGCTGAACCTGGAGCAGAACACAAAAATACTTGTAACTTCAGCAGCAGTTGGGAATATGTTACACTCATGATTACCTTGTGTATGCAAAATACGATGACTTGTGAGATGATCCACTTTTTCAGTACAGTCCTGCTTAGCTTGAAGCAGAATGTTCACACACTCTACAAGGAATTTTGCTTTTAGTTATCTCTCTCTGTTCTTATTCCCTTATTACTAATCAAGAATTTTTCCCCACTGAAGATCTAATATCTTGTTCCAGAAATGAATGGTTTTGTTAGAGCCTTTAAAGCATCTTTGAGACTGTTTTACTGATATATTTGGCTAAAATTAGAACATTAAATCAGTTCTATGGCTTTCTGTATCTTTATGTTTAAATGAATGTGTGGGCTTATGCCACAAGTTCTGTTAATGTCTCAGTAACATCTATCGTCCCCTGGAATGTATTAATTCCATCAATATACAGATACATGGCCTGGGATAGTCTCAACAGGGCTCATCCTTTTTGCTAGCACTTCACCTAAAATGGCTTTCTTTGTTAATGTCTAGGGAATATCAACATACCAGTCCTAATGTCCGTGGTTTCACTTTAGGCAACAGTTATTCCTTTACAATAAAATCCTATCCCCTTTCCCTGAAATCTCTGCAAGCCCATTCTTCCTGTTGAGGTCCAAAATTTTTTCTTGAGATCACTGTACTTCCTTCCGGCCTCTGTTCTATATGTTTGCCTGTAATATAGCTACACTGGAAAGAAATAATATGCATTCTATCTGAGAAACAACTAAAATTACTTCTGCCAGGTTGACCAGCCAATGTATTAATAAGAGCTGTTTGATAGGCACTGTTTGAGCTGTTTGATTTAGTCAAGCACGTTATCAAGTATGCTAAGGACAATTTTCTTATCTTAATCTTTCAAAAATGTGTCTACAGAGCTACATTAGTTATCTGCATTATTCTATTCTATCATCTCGCTTAGCAATTTCGCACAGAAGCCAATGTACTCAGAACTTAGTCAGCATCTAATGATAGCCTCTGGTTTGGGACTAAATGTCTTTATAGCCTCTGGAATTTTAGTGCCACTGTTTGCTGTCCCCTGAGCTGCCTGGTTTAGTTGCATATTTCCAAGGGGATCGAACAGGAACAAGAAATGTCCCACTGTAAGGCAGTGTTGGCAGCTTAGGAGTTAGTGGCATATTCATCACTGGCAATAGACAGACTGGCAAATAAACTGCATGGTTGTGATGGGTTAACCTTGGCTAAGAGCCAAACTTAAACCCAGCCACTAGCTCACTTCTAGCCCTCAGCAGGACAGGGGAAAAAATAGAATAAGAAAGCTCATAGGTCAACATAAAGACAGGGAGATCACTTACCAATTATCATCATGGACAAAACAGACTCCATTTGGGGAAAATTAATTTAATTTATTGCCAATTAAAATGCATTTGAGTAGTGAGAAACAAAGACAATCATTAAAACAATGGCTTTCTTCCCCCCTCTCCCAGGCTCAACTCCATTCCTTCACTGCTTCACTCCAGACTCACCTACTCTCACCACTACCTGAGTGGCTCAAGGAGATGAGAAATAAGGGGTTGTGGTCAATCCATAACGGTTCCCTCTGTCATTCCTTCCCCCTCACACTTTTTCCCTGCTCCAGTGTGGGCTTTCCCCACAGGCTTCTGTTCTTAAAGATAAACCTGCTCCAACATGGGCTCTTCACAGGCTTCAGTTCCTTCAGGAAATATCCACCTGCTCCCTGGGCTGCAGCATGGATATCTGCACTGGTGCGGTCTTCTCCATGGGCTGCAGGAGAATCTCTGCTCTGGCACCCAGAGCAGCTCCTCCCCCTTCTTCTTCTCTGACCTTGGTGATGCCTCTGCTATTGCTTACTCTTTTTGTTCTCTCGTCCTCTCCTTATGTGGTGTTTTTCCCTTTCATAAGCATGTTTTACCTGAGACGCCACCAGCTTGGCTGATGGACTCAGCTGCATCCTGTGATGGGTCCATTTTGGAGCTGTCTGAAACAGGCTGTTACACTTAAATACCTTCTTCAGCTGGGCACGATAGGCAAATATATGAAAAAGCAGCACGGGACGTAAAGAATATATGTACAGGTCATTGCGGAACCAAAAGACAGTAGTATCTATTTTTTTATGCTGATAATCATTTGCAAAAGCTACTCATGTGACAAAGGTAATATATACAGAAAGGTTTCTAAAGAAAAAGGTCTACTAAATCATAGAAATAAGATATCTCCTCAGATGACATGAGTTTGCACCTTGGGCAAAAGCCTATCTCCATGATGAGGAATGGCTTTTAAATGGTGAACATTTGAAATAGTTTTAGTTTGATTCCAAAAATGTGTGCCCATAGAAATGTTCAAAACCAAACAAAATGAAATAACCTTACTTAACAGATGCTAGAAGGAATCTGAGTGGTGTCTCAGGAGCCTTTGGGTCAGGTGATCTTCAAAATGTCTTATGAATTTTCTATGTTCACTTCAATCACCTCAAATTCCATGAAAATTCAAATAAATAGGTGTGTATATGATATGAAATATAGATCTTTAAAAAGAAAGACATTTTAGGGGAGTTATTTCTCTCCAATGAATAACACAAGAAGAATAAGGATAAAATCAAGGCTCTGAAAGAGAAGAGCTATTCCTGTTTCATCAGATTTTGCTATTTATCTGCCTAATGACAGTGTAGGAGAACTTGTGAAACCTGTTATATGTTTCTGTCCTTTAACTACACCTCGGTTTCTACACCAGTTGCATGTTCTGCCTACGTATAGGAGCAGTGATTCCCTAAATGGTGATTTCTGTGTTGGGATGTCACAAAGGTCTGTTCAAACAGTATTCAGTGGCTCCTGGGATCACCACGTACGCATGAGTAGGAGACATTCAAAAGACTGAGATAAGAAACTTTGTTAATACACTACAGACAAAAGCAAGCTGATGTGTTCATACCTGCTTTGAAGAAGAGAGTCTTCAAATTACTCAGGAGAAGAGCAAGAGGATTTGGCTCACATCAGGTGAGACCAGGAATGTCTGAAGGGATAATGCACCCTCCAGTCCCATGCTGCCCCGAAAGCACGCTCATGCAAAGGGAGTTAGAGATACAAAGTGCTACCTCCCATAAAATCCTCAACTGTTTCTCTTTGCCTCCTTTCTCTTCCTATCCTCTTATTACTTTTCTCTTATTTCTTACCTTTATCCTCAAATCTTCACTTTAAGCTCAAACTCTGTCTCCGTTTATCAGATCCCTGTTATTACCTCTACCTTCAGCATTACCAGAGACTTAATACATTTACCTGCCAATACTCCCTGCAAATGTTCCTATGTGCAAGTTATTTTATTTTTAAAATACTTTGAACAATCCTGAATTTTCTCCTGAATTCAGGTAATATATTCTCAAAAAACCTCACCCTAAACCCCACTCTTTGACAAATCAATCCTGACAAAAGCAGTACTTCTTCATCACAAGCAGAGGATTTGTTCAAGCTTTTCATACATTTCTCTACAGTCTACAGTGACCCTCCAGACAAATCATTACTATTTTTCTGAGCTCCTGCAAGAGTCCAGTCAAGTACTCCTTGACCCGGATGATACTAGCTGCAACGTGGGACTTAGAGGTTGTCTGGTACAAACCATGGCAAAGCAGATCCACAAAGAATTGAAAACGATTGGAAGGCTTATCTATTTTCCTTGCAGAAAAAAAGGGTAAGGGCATGTGAAAAGATGAGGACACCAAATGAGGACAGTCTGTATGCAGGAAGACAAATTCACCTGCAAAGAACTAAATCCTGCAGAAATTGGGCCATCTATAATAGACATTTTGCGTTGTGTTTCAATTTTGTATACGTGTGATACTTTGATATCAAATAAATAAACAGTGGTAATGGAGTAGGTAAAAAAATACTGTATCAGAGCTTCCCTTGCCTGGGCATCTGAAACTATTTTTATTCTTCAAATATGTTATGGATGGTAGCCCTTCACTCCTTTTCCCACAACCATACCCACTAACAAGCCTTGATGTTTAAAACTTAGGGCAAATTAAAACCCCTTGAGTTGAAACTCCTATAACGTTTATTTCATTGATTGCCTGTTATAAGAAATTCTTCTTTTGGGTGGGATATATTTTCCTTTTTGGTTTTCCGTCTTGTGGTGCCTGCTATTTTTATTGCAACTTCAAAAATAGTTGAGCTCTTTTATAAACCTAAGGGCTCATATAAGTAGCTTAAGAAAAAAGAGAGTGAATGTAATGTTTGAGGAACAGCCTAGATTAACAGCTTTGGTTGAAACTAAAGTTTTCTACCAATCAACAAAGTAGCTACAGTGCAGATGATGGCTGTACAAGTTTCCTATTCTTCAAATCTTAGGTCTGCTCACAAGGGCCCACTTTCATGGATGAGAGGGCAGTTTATTGTCAAGGCACATTAAATTTCTGACATCTCTGCTAAGACTGCAAACAAAGGTACAGTTATTTCAGTAGGACTGTTGTTTAGCATTACAGATATTTCATGAGGAATGCTGTATTCCATTCCTGTGGTTTAAAAGGACTAAAACTCTTTCACATCATGTAACTCTCTGCAGATAGTATAACATTATATATTCTTACATGACTTGACTTTGGAGAAAAATGAAAATACTACTTTTTTACCTCTTATTGTACACAAAATGATCTTCTGAATGAAGGTCTTGCTGATTATAGACACAAGAAGAAGAAGGTACTGGGAAACCAATAGAGTCGTATTCAAAAACTTTTAAGAATTATTGGGAAAGACAGGGAATTTTCATTTGCATCCTATATACATGGGCATTCTGAATATTTATTGACTTGTATGTACATGTTTTTATACAGATATGAAAGTCAAGTCGATGAAATCCTTTTGAGAGTCATGAGGATGTTAACATAATAAAAAATCCATACAGTAAGCAGAGGAAATTTAAAGAAAAAGTTATAAATTATTTTTCCTTTCCTGTTTGTCCCACTTTTAAGTGAGGGTTTTACTTACATAATTCTATAACACATGTATACAGAGATTTTAAGATAATTTCAGTTGACCATATACAGCAAATAAGTATGACTGTCTTTTTCTGAAATGCAACTGGTTGGGTTTTTTCCTTAATTTTTTTTTTTTTTTGGAAGAAGGAAAATGCAGGTGAAATATACCAATTGCATTTGAATTGTCCCTGGTTCAAAGCAGTCTATAGTGCCAATGTTCATCGGTAGGAGGGCTCTCCAGCTGTCAGACATCTCGTTCTATGTGACCTCCCACTGCTTATAATCTTTTAAACAGCATGTTTCTGGTTTAGTGGTTTGTGAATCTTGCGGAAGTTAAGCACACACAAAAAGCACATCTTTTTCTTTTTTTATTTTTTTTTTTCCTGAAGTGGGGTGGACAAAAGCACTTACTCTAATTGTTCTTCCAAGTATGATTTTTACTCACTAAGTAATCTCTTTGGCTCACTATTGTCAGAGTTCACGTCAAATAACATACCTGAAATCTTAAGGGTTGAGACAAAATATTTTGGTTCAGAAGTAGTAATGATTTGGATTATTGCCTTTCACTTTCCAGGATGTAAACTTATTATTTGGAGGGAAACAATCTTCCCATGTCTTTGATACTTTTTGTGTCTCTAAATCATTGCTAACTGATGGCTACTGACAGATTAGATAAAATGGACTGGAAATCTAACTTTTATAACAAACTTTGGGTTTTGTTCAGATCAAGTATAGAAAACAAAAAAGAAACCTCTTCCCTCACATTTTTAAAACCAGATATTTATTTGAAAAAGTGATGAATGGAGAAAATACTTTTATAAAATGTCGCTCAGAAATTTTATTTTACAGTTAAATCTAATGAACACTTCAGATACCAGTAGAAAAATACAAAGGATTTCTACTTTAAAACTATTTCCTTGAGAAATAAACAGAATAATGTAATAGCCACATACGAAAATAAATTAATATTTAGTGAGGAAAAAAATGCACTATTTCAATGATTTAGTAAGAAAAGCTACTATTATGTAGCCTTCATAAATGATATCATAATGATAGTGCTTTATCTGATTTATAGAAAATGATTCAGCTTGAGACAAAAGAATAAACAATCATGAAACTCAACAATCTAAAGTTAAATGACTAAGATACTCAGTGGCAGTTATGTCTGTACAATAGATGTTTCTTTTCAAAAGACTGAAGAAAATACTTTGGGACTGGAAGGTTTAGGGAAGTGGTAATGAGATACAGAGCCTTTCACCTCTAGGTCATTGAGTTCAATTGCATTTCGAGTTGCTACTGACTGAAATTTGCTTCAGCTGATGGCTATTCAATAGCTATTGTGAAATGAGTTGGAGGTCTCAATCCCATCTCTACTACAAAAGTAACCACATGAAATTTAACCGTCAGAGCAATAACGCCTGCAGTATGTACACGGGACCCTGTTACCCTGTGTATTCCAAAACAAGCTTGAAAGGCCCCAAATTTTGCTGCAGTACAGGAGTCACTCTAGTAAAACATCAGTTCTGAGACCAGTCACGCAAAATAGAAATTGCATTTGTAATTAAATATGAAAATAAACAAAGCAAGTGTTATTGTCTTGATTGTATTTCCTGTGGAAGTCTGATGATCTTAAGTTCCCCTGTGTAACTGTTTTTCAGAGTGTTTCAGGATTTTGCACTCTTCCTGCTGCAGTGCGCAGAAGTACACCCAACCTGAGAAGGGAAAGGGTAGGGGGGATCATGCAGCTGTGCAGCCATCACTGGATCAGATGTCCATGAGGACTAGAGTTAGAGATCTGTTACACTCCCATTACACTGTTGCCTCCAAAATTTCACATCATAAATTCTCTCTTGTATATATTCTCTGGACTACGCTGAAATATTAGGGAGTTGTGCAAGGGGAAGTTGAGGCTGAGTAACCTAAGAAATAGTGGAAGCATAAGAAACTTTTAAGAATTACAGTGAATAAGCTGTCACTACAAGGCTGGAGAGAAAATAATTCATCTAGATGGTCATGGTGACATGACTGTTGTGGTTCCCTTAAATCTATTAAAGTAGGATTTCACTGTTTTGGAGTTGTACAGTCTTGGTTATTTTATTCTTGAATAGGTCTTTTTATTTATATATGACATTTGCCAGGATTATTTCAGACATGCCATTGTAAATCCTGAAAGATTCCTGAAAAATTAATATTTCTTATATCAGTTATAAAGTTAATAGCCACTTCAACACTAAACGAAGTAGTCTGATATCCTGCACAATATCCTGGTCTCTAAATCGGAGAGACATGGACTTGACAGATGTACCACTCGGTGAATAAATAACTGTCTGGATGGTCACACTCAAAGAGTTGTGCTCAATGGCTCAATGTCCAAGTGGAGACTGGTTACGAGTGGTGTTCCTAAGGCGTCAGTACTAGGACCTGTGCTGTTCAACATCTTTGTTGGTGACATGGACAGTGGGATCAAGTGCACCATCAGCAAGTTTGCCGACAACATCAAGCTGTGTGGTGAGGCAGACACGCTGGAGGAGAGGGAAGCCATCCAGAGGGACCTGGACAGGCTGAAGAGGTGGGCCCATGCCAACCTCAAGAAGTTCAACAAGGCCAAGTGCAAGGTCCTACATCTGGGTCAGGGCAATCCCCAGCACAAGTACAGGCTCAGCGGAGAATGGATCCAGAGCAACCCTGAGGAGAAGGGCTTGGGGGTGCTGACTGACGAGAAGCTCAACATGAGCCAGCAATGTGCGATCGCAGCCCAGAAGGCCAACCGTATCCCGGGCTGCATCAAAAGAAGTGTGGCCAGCAGGTCAAGGGAGGTGATTCTGCCCCTCCACTATGCTCTGGTGAGACCCCACCTGGAGTATTGTGTCCAGCTCTGGAGCCCCCAACATAGGAAAGACATGGACCTGTTAGATCAAGTCCAGGGGAGGGCCACAAAGATGATCAGAAGGTTGGAGCACCTCTCCTATGAGGACAAGCTGAGAGAGTTGGGGCTGTTCAGCCTGGAGAAGAGAAGGCTCTGGGGAGATCTTATTGTGGCCTTCCAGTACCTAAAGGGGGCCTACAAGAGAGCTGGGGAAGGACTTTTTACTTGGGCATGTAGTGACAGGATGAGAGGTAATGGGTTCAAACTGGAAGAGGAGAGATTTAGATTAGATATTAGGAAGAAATTCTTCACTATGAGGGTGGTGAGACACTGGAAAAAGTTACCCAGAGAAGTTGTGGATGCCCCATCCCTGGACGGGGATGGATGGGGCTTTGAGCAGCCTGGTCTAGTGGGAGGTGTTCCTGCCCATGGCAGGGGGGTTTGAACTCGATGGTCTTCAAGGTCCCTTCCAACCTAAACCATTCTATGTTTCTATGATTCTATGATCACAATATAAATATAAATATAAATATAAATATAAATATAAATATAAATATAAATATAAATATAAATATAAATATAAATACTAATTAAACAGTCTTATGAAGCATAGGAGAAAGAAATGAATTTACATTCAATATCCTTATGCTAAATCACAAGAAGACAGAAGCAAAAACTTATAAGGATCGAAAGACTGTATCCTGGCTAGAGAAGACATAGATCCCCATGGCTGTGCTGGAAGATCCCTTAATAAAAGAAATTGAGAAGATCTGATTCCCTAAACACTCCCAAGACATACCAGCATGAGGGCTACACATGCAGTCTACGTCAATATATGTTACCTGAGGAATCAGAACTGCTAAGAAGGATCTTTACTGTTGCGTATAGCCTTCACAGTGCATTTTGGTTTTGAAAGCTTTTGTCAATTACTTGCAAAACTACGTCATAAAATAAACATATCCTTTTATGCTAAATTTCTCTAGTTATAGAGATGATTGAGTAGTCCAATAATGGATAAGCACATTGATCCTTCAAAAGCTGCAAATACATTACTTAAATATGGGTTGATGAGGCATGAGACTGGCTCTACAGCATCTGAGCTGCCTCCACCTTCAGGGGGGAAAAATAGAAAATGTTAGGATGCATTTTATCTGACTTATTTTAGGGTGCATCTACGTATTTGTTTCCAACAACAGTATATTGTTGAAACACATTCCATGATGTGGAATGTGGAACTACTGCATAATAATTTGGATCACGGATTACTTTTTGGGGAAACTAAAACTCTGCTCAAAATCTGCTTCAAATAATTTTCACTGCCACAAAGTTTAGATGTAAGTCAGTAATGGGTACCCCAGGGACTGATACTGAGGCCAGTACTGTTTAACCTCTTCATTAATGACTTGGATGATGGGACAGAGTGCACATCAGCAAATTTGCAGTGATACAAAACTGGAAGGAGTGGCTGGTAGACCAGGTGCCATTCAGGGTGACCTAGATGGGGTGGATAATTGGGCTGAGAGGAGTCTTATCAAGTTCAACAAAGGGAAATGCAAAGTCTTGCATCTGGGGAGGAATAACCCCAGGCACCAGTACGCTGCTACAACTCGTTGGAAAGCATCTCTGCAGGGAAGGACCATGGGTTACTGAGGGACAGCAAATTGAACATGAGCCAACAACGTGTCCTTGTGGCAAAGAAGGCTAATGGTGTCCTGGGCTGAATTATGGAGAACGTTGCCAGCAGGTCAAGGATCCTTCCTCTGATTAGCACTGGTAAGACACATCTGGAGTACTGTGTCCAGTTCTGGGATCTCCAGTATAAGAAAGACATGGAGTTACTGGAGTGAGTCCAGCACAGGGCCACAAATATGATTAAGGGACTAGAGCATCATTTGTATGCAGAGAGACCAAGACAGCTGTGATTGTTCAGCCTGCAGAAGAGAAGACTTGTGATCAATGTGTATAATTATCTGATGGGAGGGAATGAAGAAGAGGGAGCCAGACTCTTCTCAGTGGTGCCCAGTGACTTGACAGGAAGCAATCGGCGTAAATTAAAGTCCATGAAATTCAATATGAACTTTAGAAAACTCTTTTACTGTGAGTGTGATTGAACACTGGAACAGGTTGACAGAGAGGCTGTGGAGTCTCCATATGTGGAGATATGCAAAACCTGACTGGACATGATCTTGGGCAACCTGTTCTAGATGAACCTACATGAAAAGTGGGGTTGGACTAGATGGTCTCAAGAGGTCCCTTCCAACCTAAATGATTCTGTTTTATTCTGTGAAGTCCTCCAGCATGAGCCACTAAGGGGGTCTTGAATTGTCAAGAGGTCCTGTGATATCCTGAGTTGTTTCTTGCTCTTCATGAAGGGCCAAATAAAACAATCCACAGTTTTGTTTTTCACATCAGCTATAAGACATCATATCTCTAAGATTCTGCTGTCCCTCATCCATCCAACTTTTCTTCTGCCTTTCACCTCATTATCCCTTCTCTTCTTTGCCTACCTTACTTTCTTTTGATGTTCCTCATTAATGAATCCTTTTCTGAAACACCTTTCTGTTATTCTACATTTCATTCTACTATGTCCTGATGTTTACATCAATGTTCTTAGGCTCCCAGAAAATCCTAGATGGTGCCACCTCTTGCCCTCAAAAGGCCAACAGTCTCTTCAGAAGCAGGGTAATCCAGCATCAGCAGAAGTGTCCTAAAGTCATTACTTCCTCTTGATGAGAGAGGACTAGAATTACTGTTGCATATAGTTCAAGAAGATGAAGTTGGTCATTTTAACGTTGCAGAACAGGAATTACACCTGGCACGTAGCATGGCAGGAGCAACGGTCCTTTTATGAAAATATTGAATGTGTCTTCTGGCAGGTAGGTCTGAAATTAATCCTATTGATTTGGGTCCTGCAATTTTAGAAGAGTCCAGAGGGCTTCTGCTGCTTCTCCAAGGTGTCATTTCCTGGACCCAGCACAAAAGCCCTAAAAGGCACATCAGCTTTCAGGACCAGTTTTCCATTCACTCACCACCACAGTCAATACCAATCCTTATGATTTAAACAGGTAAATCACGAGTATTTCTTTTATTTACATGATTTGATAGTGGCATGGGGGAGGGAGCTGGAGGGGCTTCTGGTGTGAACAGAAGTTAGGGGTCAGGTCTACAGAGTCCATGACTATTGTCAGTCTAATCATAAAGGCTGTTATGCGTTTGAAAGCAAACTCACTGAGACCCTGAGCTGTAAAATACTCCACACAGCTGTTTTAGGACTACCTGATCAGCCCTGTGTAAGTGCCAAATTCTGCCCCTGTGTGAGAGTACTAATGCAGTCCTGCATTAATGCTAATGCTGTCTTCCTGGGCTTCTGTACAAGGGCTGTGCTGTGCAGCCTCTTTTCTCTCCAAACACAACAAAGTTGAATTTGTGGTAATAGTGTTGTGCACAGCAACCTTTCAGATCCTGTACACTGGATGAGGTTGGAGATATAGAAAAAAAAAGGGCATTATGTATCCTTTCTGTGGCATCTTCTGATTTGTCTGTGCATGTCCAGCAGTAGCCTTTGTGGCTAGTGACCTGGGACAAGCTTTTTATTAAAACGTGCATCTTGTTGACACTGCTTAGATGGCTAAGGAATCGATGAAGAATAAAGGCCTGGATGATTTTATCAAAATCTCTTACTTGAACAGCTGAAGCTGTGTTGAATGGTGAACTGCTGAAGCCTTAGTGAGCCTGTGCCTGACTGCCCTCAGTGGACTTGCCCACCCCAAAGCAGGTAGCATTGATAAATGAACTCAGAACTAGAGAGGATCTCCATGGTGACAGCCAGCTCTTTGAGTAGAGGCATCAGCTACCAGAATTTCACACAGAGACCTAAGCTGCATCTACCAAAACCTAGTTCTTTGCTTACTGCTAGTTGTCCCTTATCCAAAGGACAGTGCAGTGCCTCAAGCCCAAGCTCATCTGCCCAACCCAATATGTCAAGTGGATCATAAGGAAAGCAGTTGTAAACAGCCAAATAAAGTTACGGTCCATGTCTTATTGTTCAAGCAAAGGATGTCCAAGAAGGATGAAGGCAGTTTAGACATGATGTGCTTTTCACGTCACTGCTGCAGGATTAAGCCCACAATTCCCTCCCTATGAGTTTGTCTAAAAGCTAAAATCAGAGTTCAGATTGGACTTGGACAACCTGTTGTGTGGTCTCACTCATAAATGAGCATGAATAAAACAAGCAAGAATAAATGTTTTTTTCATGTGAGAGGCTTTATACTATTGATGACTGACTGGGGCAGTAACATACCACTGCTGAAAGCTGAGTGTGGCACTTCCTGAAGAAGCCTATAGTCAAAACCACCACATTTTGCTAGATAACTTTCCTTCAGTCAGCTTCAAACCACATCACTAGTAAGGATGCCTAATCCAGTGGACCAGACTGGAATTAGCCTGAGGAAAAATCTTCAAAAAGTGTACGGTGTAGATGTGGGGACCTCAGCACTAATAGCTTGATCAGCTGATCTGCACCTGCTGGACTACAGCAGTTGTTAACACTGACATAGGCTCAGGATTTTACTTCAGGAGGAAATGGATCACCACTTGTCCTCTCTCCACCAGCTGTAAAAGGAATCTGAGTGACTTGGTTGAGGAAGTCTGCACTGAGCAGAAGAATTTAATTCATTACCTTTATTCCTAAAAAACTATGGGCTTCCCAAAAACCTATAGAGAAGTCTACACCAACTTGCAAAGGCCTACTAGCAAGCATATAATACAAGTTTCAAAGCCATGGAGATGCATCCTCTTTGGAAAAAATGTTTTACCTTTGCAGCCAGCTTTTGCTAGAAAGTTCAGACCTATCTAGTTGAGAAATATCTTAGAGTTACTTTTTCCCTAAAGGACTCTCTTTCAGGGAAAATCTTAGACAGCTTGGAGAAGTTTTATCCTATGCTATATAACAATTTTATAATTAAATTGAATAAAAAAAAAAGTTCCAAGACTAAATATGGTACAAATTGATACTTTTCAGAAGTGTTGCATCCCTGTCAAATATGTAAGAAAAAGTTTTAATTTCTTTATACATTGGTATGAAGGTTAATATCAACATCACTAACTATATTGGGATATTTTAAAATTGACTAATTACAAATTATATTGTGGGAAGTCTTGACCTAGAGATAAAGGAAAATGGAAGACCACCCATTTAAAAAGTGATTAAAAGCTACGCTTTGAACATTTATTAACATGGACCATTCTTCCAAAATCAAATGAATTGTTTTCATGAAAGGAAAATCCATCAAGACTATTAAATGCAAAGACATAGCCCAAATTTCTGTTTCTGGAAGATTGTTAGAAGTTGCTAAGAAATGATACTGGGCAAAACACAACTGCATCCTATAGCTGATATAGTCCACTGACCAGAGATGGAACACTGTTCTGGACAGACCTGTAGCCTAGCCTTGTACTCATGTCGATCCAAAACTGGGTTCATCAACCCAGTCATCTGTGATTTTGAGTTTTTACATATTAACGATAACCATTTGTATGTATTTTCTGATTGAAAATATTAAAAACCTGTCAATTATTTGTCCTATAATATTTGATTTAGCATAGATTCTACATTTTCCATAAGGGCTTGGTTCATTGACGAGATAAAATCATTGTTTTACCAGTATGAATTAGATAACCACAGCAGTAACAATGACTTACAATAAATATGACAATCTTCAATCTAGGCATAGAGTAAGGTAATTTTAAAGTGGAGCTACACTCAATAATATGGTTGCAATAGGAGAGGAATTAATGTTTACAAATATTACAACAGAAAAATGGAAAATAAATCAAATACAACTAGTGTATGTCACTGGAGTGACTGCAAGACTTACCCTCATTTTGCTTTCTTAGTGTGGACAGATTGTTAATGATTTTAAGGCAAATCTCCAGCTGATCAAGAATCAAATAAAAATATTTGATCACAATAAAAGTGAAACTTTGTCTATATTCTATTGCAACCTACAAAACTGTAGTAAAATTAGAAAGTAGCTCTATTTATTTGAGATTAGTATTTTCATGCTAAATATGAAATTATATTAGCATAGACAAAAATTGTATCTTTGCAATGTATTAACAGCTGCAGCAGAACAACAAAAAAGGACCTCACTGAGCTGCCAAGCTGCAGTTCCGCAAAAGTGCAGGCAGACAGTTCACTTTCATATATAAGGGACAACCTCAAAGACAGAAAAAATCCAAATCCTTGGCATTTACTTTAATTGGGTCAGAATTTGGCTTTCAAAATATACATGTGCAAGCTTCAGTCAAAGAACAATAAACATCAAGATACATGATTTCATTCAAGCAGTTTCTTTCTAGGGAAAGAGCCTCTATTTCATATTATTGCCATTCCAGCTGATTAACTCTTACGTATCTATTCCATTCACTTTAATTTAAATTTCATTAAATCTGGTTCTCACTGAGTTCAAAGGAACTTTTATTTTTAAACACTTCCACCATGAAACTGATTTGTTCTCATCAATATCATTATTTGCTGTATCTGAGAATGTCTTTCATAAAAGCTACTTCCTTGAATGTTATTTTCACAGAATCATAAACATTAAAAAGATAAAAGACTTATTATACTACACCCAACCTCTCCTGTTTTCAGGGTGTTTCCTCAGGCATATTGCTGTATGTCTGAAAAGGGACTTCTGCTAGTTCTACTCACTCCGTGGTCTGCCATCCTCACAATTTCACCCTCGCAATGTTACAGTCAACGCTGCGTAACTCTATTATCAAATCAATAAGAAAAGGTAAATTATGAAGAAGGAACTCATTTTCTGAACACTGAGAACTGTATTGAGGCAGCCTACCACAGCGCCCAGGATGGAGATAGACACCTCCTGTGGCAGCAATGAACAGTTCAGATCACATAGTATTTAGTGCCATCAGATCCCAATCTGTATTTCTACTCCTAGGTTAGGAAACTAAGCAATGCTGGGTGGCATTCCCAGACACTGAGGCCAAAAGGCACAGGATAGCCTGTGTCTATACTATGCTATACTCTTTTATGCTCCAGAAAGGGTCTGCCACATGGAAACTACCTGTAAGGAATTAGTCATACCTACTTCCGAACTGCTTCGTGGGAATGGTTTGTGGGAGTACTAGCTGGTAAGTGAGAAACTCTCCAGTGATGAATTGGAAATTTTTACCAAACTAAACTTTGGTCTTAAATAAATTATGTTAACTTAAAAAGGCCTTTTCAAAAAAAACCCACCTTTTTAGTCCATTTTCCATAGAAAAAAAAAAGAAAAAAAAAGCCACCACATTTGCCTTTTCTGAATAGGCAGTAAAGAAGAGGAAGGTATCAGCTTGAATGTGCAACCTTTATCTCCTTGTTAATAACTTGAATCTCCAAATCAATTTCAGTCTACATAAAGGAGTAATCATTCCTGTACACTAATTATTATTGAATGCTGTCTTCATGCTATTGCTGACAAATCACTAGTCTTTTTTTTCTGTTGAGTCTGATGAGATTATTTTATATCTCTGATGAAAAACCTAAGCTGAACTATGAATTCTTTCTCCAGAATCTTTTAAAAAAGTTCAAACACAAGATCAGAATATTTGAGAAGTGATTTAAACTTTTTGAATTGAAAAGGTCTTTATTAATATTAATATCTGTGATACTGAATCTAAATGTTAACCTAGTCAATACATATTCAGTGCTCTAGATAATTATGGTGTTTTTCCTCAAAGCAATAATAGAAACTAAAATTGACAGTTAAGGACTAATGAGAGTTAATACTGAGAAAAGGGAAATTGAGATGAAGACAAAACTACAGGTAAAAGTTATACTTTCTGTGTGACAACCAAGGTTGAGGGATAAATGACACAAGGAAATTCAAAGCATACGTGACCCAAAACTACAACAAGATATAACTGAAGAGTTTCACAGACTGAAAATAAATAATTGTTGAGAACAAAGGGCACGATCTCTGTCATCATTAACTGAACAAAATTCCTATTAATAATTAATACTGACAGTTTTGTTAGAACAAGGACTGAAGAATTTTCCCTCCAAAGAGAAAGAGGAAAATTGCAAATAGGAGAAACACAGTAGAGAAACCTCAGCTTTCCTGTATTTAATGCTGAGAATTCTGCTGTTCAAAGGTCGGAATTTCTATATGTGGTCTGAAGTCCCAAAGCTTAAGTTCACTGCCTTGACTTTGTAGTATGAGTTACAGTTATAGACTCAAATGTAAGTTATCATCTGAGGAAGAGGAAGAGGTTCCCAGCATACAGTCTTCTCACTCCTCTTCCACCTTTCCCAGTGTGGTGTATGTCAATCCTATGAACATTTTCATTGCATTTTTTGCACATATTTGAACTAAAAAAGGCAGTCATATTTGTTATTGGCATCAATGTTTTTTTTTTTACTTATTGTTCTCAACCACAACTAGTTCATTAGTGTCAAAAATGGTCATTCACAAGTTTTATGCTATTGCAGTGGTCAGTTAGTGTCTGCAGAGCAAATGAATTAGAGTCTTCTTCATGTTCATATATACAAACTGAGTATCCAGTGTCTAACCAAGCAGTGCTCATGTGAGGTGGAAGATAGCAGAGAGTGACGTTGCCTTTTCCCAGCCCATGGCAGTGTGAGGCTGAGTATCAGCAGCAACACAAAATCATGTGAGTCTGTTCAGCAGACCTGCATGTGTGCAGCTCAAATCTGTCTTGTTAAAGAAGGAAAGGGGAAGGTGTCTCATTTCTATTTTTAAGAAATCCAATCTCCAGAAAATTTAGATAACATTTTAAGAATGGAGGAGGAGGGACAGGGGGATGAATTACACATGCAAAAGCTTCCCAGGAGGACACAAATGATTAAGTAACAGGATGATGGGGAGAATATGAGGGGAGGTGATTGAGACTGTGGGGAGAAGACAACAGAGGGGAGACCTACCGATCCCTTTTCTTTGTGTTTGACATGACTGCAGCTGCAATAAAGAACATTTGTCGAGATTTGGGCATGAGGATGATGTTAACAACTGTAAACTTTTAACACTGGCCCTGTATAAAAGAATACAAAAGAGAGGAGGAGCTACTCTTTGAATACTACAAGGAGGACTTGAGGATGAATTTATTCATTGCAACATAGGGGTAAACAGTTCCTATTTGTTCTGCCCAGGAAAGAGCAAGTAGATATGTTTCAACTTTATTGGATTCTTGTTAAATGAAAACAGAGTTAAGATTACAAGAGTGTGTTCTGTATTTCAATACGTCCTGGGTTTTGAAGTCCGAATCTGAAATATTGCATTTCTTAATTTTCAACTGTTTACATTCAGTTGAATTCTGGGCTCTGGAAGAATGTGGAACACCATTTCACAGCTTTCCTCATTAACCATTTTTTTTCATGATTGAATGTAATTTTTAAAATATCTGGGAAATAAGGATGCATCTTTTCAGTTAAAATAACACCCATTTAAAAAAATATTTTTCCATAAATTACAAAAAAAAAAGAGAGTTTTGACTTTTGAGATAGTTTTTGCTTAATTCTAACTTTTTTTTTTAAATCTCAGACCAGCAGTCTGTCAAATATCTATCTACCATGCAGTAAACAAACTTTAGATAGTGTGACAAGCTACTGATTAGAGCTTTTCTGTACATCTGCAAACAGTGACTATACTCCAGTCTTCTTATCTGAAGAGACTGCTTCATGGGAACACCCATCAGGAACTCTTAAGCCTGAAAATATTTCAGCTTTCTTCAAACATTATGAACCCAGGTGCTTCCCTTGCATAAGAATAACCGGAGGAATTTTCTTTTATCGAGAATATTTCATAAAGAGAAAGCTCTAACAAACATCATTTTAAAGAGCAAAAATCAAGCTTTAAGACAGGCTTTCATGTGTCTGTCAAAAACAGTTTCTTCTTCAGTCTTTGCAATAACTAGGAGGGGGAAATCAGCTAAGGTAGTATATTTATATTACAGAAATTTCCTGAAATTTGTTGGTATGATCACGTATCTTCAAATGGAAGAAGAAGAACGGCAAATACTAGAGGTAATAAATTTTAAGATTAACATTATTTTTTGTAAGGGCATTGAAATATCCAAGTTAGTAAAAAAAAACAATTTTTTTTTTTTTAAATACTAAGAATATTGACCACTCCAAGGCCAGAACATAGCCATTCTTACTCACGACTCTGCAAGTAAAAGGGGTTGAGGTGTTTATTTGCTTATTTACACTGATAGGCCATGCTACCAATACCTGCAGTGCAGGTGAAGAGAACTCTAGAGAGCCTTTATAACCCCTGTCCCACAGGGTATGAGGAAGCGAGAAGGGGACAGGAAGAGTGAGCCAGGCATTGATTTACCCAACTTCAGCGACTCACTGCTGACATGGAGCATAAGAAGTGCTTAGCTGATTCAATGTATAGACCAGTGGAGCTTTTCTCCTCAGGTAACTCCTTGAGACATCCTACCTGCATGGCACAATTACTTAGTAACAATTCCTTAAAATAGTCTCTGACAAAGAAATGAATCATCCAAACGGATCACCTTTATCCTTTTCATAACAAGTATTTTTCATGCGAAGAACCCAGGCTCTACACGTAAGGTAACGTAAGATAGGTTTTACAAGCACACTGATTATTCCAGCATACAGTGATATTTTATTTTATTCTGGTATACAGAATTGACATAGGCAGCTTTTCTGAAACAGGTGATAGTCTAATTTAATCTGCAAGACCAATCCATACCAAATTGTCTACAGCAACTCTTCAAGAAGAAATGTCACAAAGAGTCTGTGAAGAAGAGTTATATAACTACCTTTCCAAAATTATCTAATTCATTTCTTATTATAAGGAAAATAGTAACACTTCTTTCTTTTTTTTTTTGCTTTTTTACAATGTTAATCTAGATTTTTTCTTTCATTGGCTATTGAATTAACATTTTTTTTTTGTGAAAGATACCTTACACCCTAGATTACTGATCATTTTAGCCATGAAAAAAGCCAGCTAAAGATTCTCTCATTTCTTCTGGCTGCGTCTGTCATCCTATCATAGGCTAAACTAAGGGAAGGAAAAAAAAAAAAAAAGAAAGAAAAGAGTATATTACTGTCAATTGTCAAAGCTCCCGAACATGCAGTCGAACCATGAGCCGGGTGTAACATTGCCTACAAGATCAAAGCTGGCAGTCTGCAACCACATCATGGTTCATAATTTGAGTGCCACTAATTTCTATTGTAAAGGCAACAGATAAACTACATTTTAAAAGCTTTTTGCTTTACTGGCAGGACAGATTACGCTTTCTATTTATTCTGGGACTGTAAATGTAGCTGTTGCTATAGTAACTGTATATCTCTTGAACAGTAAATAATTGCGTTAAATGGCTAAATAGCAAATAGGTTTATGGCTACTCTAGTGCTGAGGAACTTGAATATGCTAAATTTTTAACTGTATTTTTCAAGATCATCTGCACAGTGGCCATAATACATCCCATATAGAAATTAGAAATCTTTCCTAATGAGTCTTTTCAGAGAGTTGTGCAGTTGTGCCCTGAGTAAATCCCTGAGAAATTTTCTGATTCTCAGAAATTCAGGATGAATATTAGCCTAATATGAATTTCTGTTGTGATATTCTACAGTTCTCTCCAAGTAAATATCATAGGAAAGTAATGAAAACATATCAAAAGATTTTGTCAGAATTAGGCCCTTAGGTTTAAAGATTCGAGCAACTAAATTGACTGCTGGTGATTTGAAAAACCTCAAAAACCCATGTAAAATTCCGTGGACTTTGTCTCCAATACATGTTTTCATTAGAAAAATATTTATTGCTACAGGCAATCCAAGCTAACCAATTTATACTGTATATTTCTATAGGAGATTTGGAAGAAAATGTCTTTAACATAACCAGCTACAAGCTCCAACATTTATTTTCTATAAACAGATAACTATCTTATGATTTGATGATTTTATGATTTAATTCAGTCCTATTACACCCTCTTCCCTCCCCCCGTCTCAAAAAATGAAAAGACAAAATGCAAGGAGTAAATTTGCAGTCCTGCCTTTCACAAAGCCAAATGAGAGATAATATTTTTGAACCTTCTCAGAGGTAAAGTTTTGTGCTAATGTTTGTGAAATAAAGACATAAACAACAAGACATTAGATCATCTATGAAGAAGTGGAAAAAAACCTCTCTGTTACCAGGTGATCAGTCCCATAATGCCATGGAGCCTGTTGTTTGTCTGTAATGGACAACACTGTGTTACATTGTCTTCGACACAGAAAATTTCTGCATTATAATTTTAAGCATTTTAAAAGACACACTGAGTTGTGATTTTTACAATTTGTGAAAAACATGCTTACTCAAGCTTAAAACAATACATATCTGATAAAACAGCAAATACTTCAGATATATTTTGGGAGATGATAATCTTATTAGACAAGTAAATTAAGCCTTCGTTGTTGGAATACTTTAAAATTCTGCAAGGCTGTTAACTACACTACAATAGAACAAAATAAAAGATATATCATGTTACAGCTAGTCATGACTTTTCACAGAATCACGATAGGTAAAACGTTTCACAAATAGTTAAGCACAATCCCCTGAATAGTTAAGCACAATCCCCTATAGCGGCTATATGTCCATTATGTCTGTACAAATCTCAAAACCTCTCTTTCCCTCTTTAAGTGTGCTATAATATTGGAGTTGCCAAGTGCTTCGGTTTATTTTGTTTTGCTTTAAGATCTCAAGATCAAGTCTGGCTGGCTAATGAGGTACAACTGTTAGAATGTGTTTTTTCACAGAATTATCATATATCTGACACAATGTTCTGAAAACAATCATCGAATAGGCAACATCAGAAAAAATAGCAAATATCTTTTCATGCTGCTAGGGAAATTTTAATCTTCTAAGAGAAGCTGTCATGGGAAGCTGGCAGCTCTGGAAAGGTAGAGCTGTGGATGTGATATGTGGATCAGAGTGCACCACCATTGCAGGAGGCTGAGCAAAACTTATGAGATAGTCAGTGCCTGAATCTCAGCTTCTTCTCAGGTTGTTGCAAGATTTGTAAATCTAAATTAACTGTTTTCAAGCAGTCATGGAATAGTAACCACCAGCACAGAAGTATAAACCGTAGTTGTCATTAAAATAGTAAAATAGCTCTGGATTCTACAGTGTAGCCTACATTGTGCGTAAGAAATGCCAGAGACAAATACAAATTTTTCAGCAAATAAAGAACGGCAGTGAACAGGCAACACAACCAAAACCAACAAGACTCCAAGCAAGAAGCCAGACCTTTCTCTTGGACAACAGATAACAGCAACGGGGTAGGAAGTTAGAATAAAAGTTCACTGATCTAGGCTTCTTGAGTTTACCTTTGGCATCTTATTTGGAAAGACAGGTATAAATTGACAAATCTCCAGGCATAAAATATGCCTGTGGTATCAGTATGGTTTCATAGCTTATATGTTTTTAGAGGAACATTTCATTCAACTGGTATATGAAGTGCATTAACTGATTGGCTTAAAATAACACGCAACAAGATGTTCACTAAATGCTTCAGCAATATTCAGCAATTAACTCTTTTTGGAGACATTATTTACAATATAACACAGAAAATCTCAACGCTTACACGTAAGAGCCACTTTGGTATTTAAAATAATTTTGGGTAGATCGTATTTCAAAGGGAGGTATTTTCTTCTTTTTATGTCAGCTAGCATCTGTTGTCAGAGGTAACATCCTCTAATCAACTGAAGAGACTTTCAGGGTGGATACTGCTGGGAAGAGATCAGGCAAAAGACAATGCCAAGTTTACAAAACAGGGAAGTGTGATAGTTTGTTATTTCCATGACTCAGCTGGGTCTCCAATGTAAAATTAACTGAATGTTGCAAGTTCAGTCTAGGCAGCACTTTTAGTCAGAACCTGAGAGCTGATCATGGTCTTTCCCTTGTAGCTGTATATATTTATGTTGTCAAAGGAGGCTTTATTTTATCAAAGCCTGAACGACCATCCTCTCCTGTTTCAGCTTTAAGTTATGTTTTCTCGTGTTTGTTTTTGTTCTTTTTATCCTCTTTCAACTAGCTTTATCCTGGTGAGAGGTGGAACTTGGATTTAAGGAAGAGCATGCATGACTACTGATTCTTTCCTGATTTCCGAGGAAAATCAGACTTAAACATTCAGTGTTATGTTTCTCTTTCTGTCTGTGCACCCACAATAGTATTCAAATAAACCTGACAGGAAGTAATGTCCTCAAGGATGTTAAAAACCTATAATTCTAATGAAAATGAGTAGTTGGTTAGACAAGAGCCATTATTAGTGCATAAGAGAGAACCTGTTAAGAACCAAACATGGACAAACTCCACCCACATCTCACATCTCATTAACCACCATAGAATTAATTATGAAACATATGTCCATAACAAGCTAAGTTGTTTTTTATGCTACTCATGAGATTATCTGAATCCTAGACTTTTACATTAATACAACGATCAGCCATGGAACACATAATTCTGTTTTTCATGGACTTCTCCAGTATTTTTCCTAAAATCCTAGAAGCTGGCAATATTGGCATGTTTGAAAGCATCTCTCCAGGTCTTATTTCCTGGGTAAACTCCTACAAATGTGATGAACAGCCTCTGCCGGAAACCAACAAACAATTCATTTGTTCTGTAGCAGATTATTTCAATGTGCACCATGTGGACTTCTACACTGTTCTGTTTCCGGGAAAGAGGATTAATTGAAAACCTATTTTCCCTTGTACCCAAAACTACTGAAATATAGTAATGAAAAAAAAAAATTATTAAAATGGCTAACCTATTTCCATATGACCAAAAGCACCCCGCCCCCAAAACCTTATTTCAAAGAAATGTCATTAAGATAAAACTGCAAGATATGGGCAAGGCTACCACAGCAGTCTGCATTACAAGCAATAAAAACCTTTGCCATGTTTGTGGTATTTTCTTAGGAAATAATATAAACACTATTTCTGGCAATTTGCCACTTATTAAGAATTTCGGAAAAGTACCTGAAAGGTTCTCAGTGCCTGCCTAATGCATTCAGAATAAAATAAAATAAAATAGAATAAAATAAAATGAAGCATTGAGACTCTAAAATAAATTCTTAAAGTATTTTAGATTTGTTTTTCTGTGTAAAAACACTACTACAACTTTTGGAAACCCTTGGAAAGTAGGCTTGCTGGGTCGATGAGGCCCACTTGTTATGGGCAAGACAACAGCAACAACTCAGAGTGCATCTGGGAACTAGTACATATTTAATAATCAGGAAGACTCGAGCTGTTACACTACTTGATTATCTCATGTATTCACTTGCTCACTCTGCCTCCAACATTAAGTTTCCTAAGTCTCTAGTTCCTCTTCCCTCAAGAATTTTGCTACTGGTCAGGAATGGCTGGCCAAAAAGTTTAGATTTTGTGCTGGACACCTGCTCACAGTTATGAGCTTCAGGTGTTGCTGCCAAGGTTTGTGGGTCTCCATAGCTCTCCTCCATTTCCAGGACCTTCCCTCCAGCCTCAAGTTTTATTCATCTAAATACTCTAGATGCAGAAACACAGCACATGATCAGTCTCTTAATGCTTGTTCTATCTCATGCCTCTTTACTAATTTGAGGGTTCAACCTGTGTCACCCCTGTTTAGTCCAGGTCCCATTAAAGTGTATAACTAAGCTGTACTGGTTTTAGCTGTTGAGTAGCAGGCTTCAACTTCAGAGTTCTGGACATTCATCTTTAACTTCCCCCCGAGTAACAAAAAGCCCTGCTGCCTGTCAGCATTCATGATTTTACTCTTTACCTGCCACACCATTAAACTTCCAAGCAGAGGTTCTGAAAGGACAGACTAGCCAACTTTCCTAGTACTAAATAAAAGTTCAAGAATGGGACACACTGCTTTGTAAAAAACAAAACAAAACAAAACAAAAAAAACCCAAAACCACAAAACCAAACAGATTTAACATGAATATGGGCATGATCAAAACCTTTAACACAGAAATGAGAATAATAGATAATAAAATCAAATGCTTTGACAAATGACCAAGACAACCTGTAATATTCTGAAATAGAAAGTAAGGACATGGGATATTAAGAAAGATTATCTTTTGCTCACACAAAACTTTTTACCTGTGTTTGAAGGATTTTCAGTATGGTTTTCTAGTTATAGAATAATCCCTAGAAGTCGCAAATTATGTAGTGCAAGTAAGTAGTAATGCTTAGGCGTTTTAGAATACGAACAGTCCTGGACTGGGATATAGGATATGCATTTATTGGTAGGATATTCAATGTTAGGGTAATATATCTTACAATTTCAGTATGAGAAACAGCATTTCACATCACAGTTTAAAGATTGGAAGGGTCTTGTTACTAATTTGATCAGAACATTTATGATACACAATAATTTCTAGTAGTTATATAATGGTTTATTTTCCTCTGAAGAAAGACTATTTGAAAATTTATGTGACTGTTCTTTTGCAACATCATTTGAATACAAATTCAGCCTTTTTGCATAACTACAGGAAAATCTGATTTCTTATTTATTCTTTGCTACAGAGTTTTAGAAATAAACAGAATCTAGCAAAGTTAGGACCCACAGTCTAACAAATACTGTACCTACCATAAAGTAGCACTCACTATAAAGCACACGGTGTCAGGAGAGTGATCCTATAACTAATTTTTAGAACTACATAGCCAAGAAAAAATGAAACAAAAAAAACTCCAGGAGGACGGAGATTCTCTGATCACCTGAAAACATATGGAAAACTACCAAAACCTTCTTAGAAAAACTTCACTCACTATTGCAATATATTCGATATTTAGTTTTTCGTCCTTAGCTTTTTGTTGTCTCAATTTTACTCAAAAACCTCCTAGAACACCTCATTATGTCTTCACTGTTAATCAAAAATGACAAATAGATGTTATCATCATATTGAAGACAATCAGCACCATCCCAAATTTCTCTTCTTGTAGACTACTCTGTATCCTTAAAACATGAGGTAAGGAGATAAGATAAAACACAGTTAACCACAATATAAAAGCTTCAGGACAGAATTTGATTGCCCAACACTATAATCTCCAATGTTGTACAAAGAAACTAATGGAGCTATTCAAGAAGAACTCATTAATTTCTGCTAACAGAGTCAACATCTGTTAATGAAGGACATTGGAGAGAAATAGTGAGTGATACCTCACAATGGATCCGGATCACCATCAAGAACAATTCAAAAATCGTTAACTCACTTAGAAGCCTATGTTTGATGTTCTTGTTTGAACTAAAAACATCAAAAGCTAAAGAAATGTGATGTATCCACATATAGTTTTGAAGCAAACTGAAAGTTTAACACATGCAGCTTCCAAGAGGTTGCTTGCTGAATGAAGTCTGCATAAAATCTTCCTGAAGAAAAACAAGTTTTGAACCCTTCTGAAGAGACAACTTGACGGCCTCCAGTTAAGTATCCACTAATTCTCATGGATCTTCCAAAACCCAAGAAACATGCAAAATTATGCCACAGGTTGCAAAACTGACTTCCTGCATAATCTTCAAGATTATGCCATAAACCATGCCAAAACCAAATTCAAAAGTAAGGGAAAGATGTTTAAATATCTAAGCACTAAGGGCAAATATATACACAATGTCAAGTGTAATTCTATCCATTCAGTGGTAAAGAATGATGAGGAAGAGCCATATAAATTATTCGTGCATACAGACGTATTTTGAAATAGTTATGCCTCAGAAAAAAAAAATCGAGGAATTAAGGAACAATTTAGTTAATGAACAAAAAACAAAACAAAAAAAAAAGACAAAAATAATAGGTTCTTACAAAAAGGAATAAAACCATAACCTCAGGTTAAAGATACTTCACTTCACATGACTTGATATTTGAAAAGAACAACCTAGGCCACACAGAAGACTGAAGCACCTTGAATTGATCCCCCCAACAATAATTAAGACATTTACTGATATTTTACAATTACGACTGCTTTCACTTTTAAAAAAAAGGTCCTACAATAGTCAACACAAAGAAGAAATAAAAGGAAAAGTGTATAAACACTTTCTAGTTCATTCTAGTTCAACAAAGATTATTTGAAAATATTATGTTCAAAGATTTCAAATGCCTGTAACTGAAAATTATTTTGACTGCAGTATAATCTAGCTTCGTTCCACCAATACTGCTCTCTTCCTCACAACACCAACGTTAGCTCTAATTCGATGAGAAATGTATTTACAGGAGAAATTTTTATCGATCATAAAATATTCCTTAACAGCTCAGAGATAGTGGGCTTATAGATAACTCCATAGAGACTTCTGCAGGTTAGTTGAGAAATTGTGCACAGAAGATTTCCATAAACAATAACTCTGATATAGAAGCTTTTCAAATGGAAAAGCCTCAGGGATATATTCTTAGGCATCTTTTTTTTTTTATTCCTTTTTCTTTGATGTTTTGTTTATTAAATTTTTAAGATAAAGGAACAAGAAAGGACAGACATCATAAGTACCAAGAAATATATAATTATTAGATCAATAAACAATTCAGCAATTCTTAGAGGACATTCAAATAACCTTCAACAATAAAAAGACCACACTATATATGAAATACAAATCTTAAGAGATAGTTAACATTCCAGGCAAATACAAGTATATTGGTAATGTTGATTTAGCTCTCTTAATTTTGTTCAAAATTACCTCCACAGATCATAGACTCAAAGAATAGTAAAGAGAACAAAAGCAGCACACAACAAAGAAATGTACATAAAAGGAACAGTAATAAATAAAATAAAAACTGGAAAACTGAATAGATAATAAATGAATAAGTAAGTAGAATGGCAATATTCCATCAGCCCCCCACTACGCAAACACTGACTCTGAAATCCAATATATAATATCATTTAATGCAAACAATATATAAAAAATTTACCGCCAATCATCCTGTATTATCATCTCTATGGTGTAGCACTGCACTGAAATAAATCAAATATTATCTATATTTCAAAACCTTGTCACTTATTCTTTATTTCACGTCTTCTGAAGAAGTGCTCTAAAACCAAAACCCATTCAAGGTGGGTAGTAATATTTCCATATCTTTTGAAAAGTAGTTACATGTTGCAAAATAACTGAACTCCTAGTAAATTAGGCCTGGTGCACCCCTGCACTACAATACCTATTCTATTTTATCGGAACAACCCTCTCAAAATTTTTGTCCACATGAAAAGAGCAACTAAATGTTAAGTATCAGTTAGATAAGTGCATGCGTCCCTTTTTCTGCAAAACGAATTTTTACCAAGTATGTCCCATATGGCCTTCAATTATGTATTATGACATCTTTGATCTGGGTTATTGGCAGTGTCAAGTCTAACTTTAACAAGGTGTCAGGAAGGATAACCAGCAATGAGGTGATTCTAAAATGAAATTAATATCAAAAGGGATCTTTATTTCACCTCCTAGACTACAGAAAAAATAAACTGTGAATGTTCTCTTTTTGTCATGGGTCCAATACTTGGGCACCATATAGTGCAGATCAAAAAAAGAATTTCCAAGAGGGCAGGTTGCTCTGCAAAACATTCTGCTCACCTTCACCTGTAACATAATTGTATATTTAAATATCCCTCTGGTGGCATGGGAGAAGTTGGAATCCTAAGACAACTTTTTTTTTTTGTAAATTTGTACTCAAAAACCACTTTTATACTACTGTAATCGATTAATTATCCAATCTGGCAAGACTTTCAATAACTTTAAAAAATTAATATTAGAGTGCCTTATTGAGTTTTAAGTGTATATATATCACTGGCTTCATTTGATTTACTCTATCACTTCAAAAAGCCTAAAGTTGAAAATGAAGTGATTTTTGTGAGTCAGTTTCTACTAACCCCAAAAAAAGCTCTAAGAATTACACGATTTCTTTTTAATTAAAATGTGAAAATTTCAGAAAGACTGAATATAGTATTACACTGTTTGTTACTCTGCTGAAACTGAGGCATGTGTACATAAGCTCCATCAAAGCAGTGCTGCGAATTTCTTGCTGTCTACGAAAAATGCTTTTTATTTAAAATTTCTTGTTACAATGTCAACTATAAATATGTCTAAATTATTTTAAAAGAATGTGTTTCTTAGGCAAAACACCAACTATTTTGAAATTATAATTTATAAAATCATGAAAAAACCCAACCGTGTAACATGGTGACTGTATTAGCAGGTAACTAAATTCAATTATTTACTCTTATGTCCTTATGCAATTTGAGAATTTTGTTTCAAGTGTATTAAAGAAATAAGACAGAATCAGAAAACAGTTTTGTGGCATTTTTGTAATGTGACAAAGGTCTAAAAAATCTTAACCAAAGTGAGGAATAAAACCAATTTCAGAATTTTGTCTCATAAAAGAGTCCAATAAAATTCTGTTGTAAACTCTTAGCATTTAAAACAGAAAACAACTGATGCATTAAGGAATCTACAGTGCTAAAGCTGTGATTTGCTGTGCACTAGATGTCCTGACTTTGCCAGTGACATTTTTAAATGAGGTTGTTCATAAGGTAGGTATCTACATCTCCAAATGTTGTTTTGGGCTTACTTCATAGTCAATGGGGAGTTAATCAATACAGACAATGGAATTTTGGAAATGAGTCATCTTATCTTTAAAAGCCTTTAAACTGATCAGGTTTGTTAGAGACTTAGGTTATGGGCTTTTCAGACTACATGAAGTGACCTATAAAGGGAGCCAACAGGCTTGAGGAAGCACTTGCAATTAAAAGAAAATGCAGTTCCACATTTCAAGACTGACTTTGTACTGAAAATTTACCTCATGTAACTGTTCAGGTTTTTTAGTAACACCTTTCTATGTGCATGGGCANAATGAGGTTGTTCATAAGGTAGGTATCTACATCTCCAAATGTTGTTTTGGGCTTACTTCATAGTCAATGGGGAGTTAATCAATACAGACAATGGAATTTTGGAAATGAGTCATCTTATCTTTAAAAGCCTTTAAACTGATCAGGTTTGTTAGAGACTTAGGTTATGGGCTTTTCAGACTACATGAAGTGACCTATAAAGGGAGCCAACAGGCTTGAGGAAGCACTTGCAATTAAAAGAAAATGCAGTTCCACATTTCAAGACTGACTTTGTACTGAAAATTTACCTCATGTAACTGTTCAGGTTTTTAGTAACACCTTTCTATGTGCATGGGCACAGTGCTTGCAAAGAGACAATAAATTTGCAACAATTTCCCATAACCCCTTGCAATTTCTATAGAGAATTTATTTCTTCAGGACCCATTCCTGCATTCTCATACTGTGTATCATTATGAGATAGACTCAGGGTCATTTCATTATCTAGTTCATTTCAGCTCTCTTCCTGATGTTGGACAGAATTTGTAGAAATATACAAGAAACTATAGGCTCTAATAAAGCAATCCATTTTTACCTATCAGAAGAGCATTATAAATGCCATTTAATATTAAAGATAGCAACAAGTATTTAAATTACTCAAATAATCAAAGGAAGGTGAATCTTAGATATATGTTTTTATGTATGTTCCGAACTACAGGTATATGCATATCTTATGAGAAATAATGTAGAGGATTGATACTTCTCACCAGCTTAACTTGTTTAACTATTGACTTTTGAGGAGGTAAATTAGATTTCATCATCCAGGATACCTTCATAAATGCTATATACAAAAAATACATTTAAAAATTGAAAGTGTTAATATGGGAGGTTTGCAAAATCTAAGGAAAAAGTCACAAAGCGTAAGAACATATATATATATTTTTCTTATCTGCAGAGTTCAGGTTTTTTACATTGTACATTATTAACAGGTCTGAAAATTGTACTATGTTTTTACAGGTAACTTATTTATTGTTTGATTATTTGTGCTAATTCAAAAGGACATAAATGTGATGGTAAAAAATCCTTGATAGAATGTTTATAAAGACCTATTGCTGAGCTCCAGATAAAAGATATGGCAGTAAGTTGAGAAGAGAGTTCTTATGAATGCTTTAATTGTATGGGGCCATAGGAAATGAAATCAGATCGGAAAAAAAAAAGACCCAATTTTACTCACTTTTGTTCTTTGATCCACTGATTAACATTTGCAACCACTAACTCACTTTCCTGATGGAGGCGACTGTTGTCAGTTCGTGCTGCTTCCAGAGACTGGCGCAAAGTTTCCAGCTGTGGATGCAGACAGATCAAAGCATATGATGGACTCCCTAGAACACACTCTATCTGGAATACTAATAATAGTCTGTACTACTTGTAAAGAATCAAGTCATTTTTCTCCACTCCTTCAAATAATCAGGGTTTCCTTGTACATGCTATTAATTGATTCAATATGCTAGAAGGAATGTCTGAACTTTTCCCACGCCTTACATTTACCCGTTTATTATAATATACACTAGTCTACCTCCAGAGGTTGTTTTAATTGAAATCAGATTTATTTTATAAAAATGAAACGATTATAACTTGCTGTGTTTCAGTTTAAATGTTTTATTCTTTCCACTTCTTCTTTTATTTTAGCTATGTGTTTCTTAAAGATAAGTTCTTTGGTCATGGCTCATTGCATTTAGAATACAAAGAATGTACAAGGGATGGAGTTATTTTGGTATATTCAATATAAAGAAAATGTAGGTAATGCTGGAGGACTGAACAACCTAAAACTTGGGAGCCGAACATCAGACTTTCACCTTTATGTCTCCAAATGGAATCCAATGCAAGTCAATGGTGGTGAAAATCTGCTAACATCTGATAGATACTTGAGGCCTAGGTAAAATGATAAAATTATTTGGTGGTCTCTGTACAGTCCCTTTTGGGTACTGTTCCTCAGTTTACATCACAAAAGGCATCACAACGAGAATTCTCTCAGCAGCCAAAAAATGGGCCCAAATCTGATTTTGTCAATAGTCCCTTCCTTACCTAACTGCCGGAACCACAACTACTGCAAACTCAGAAGAATTCATAATGTTGCAGAAATGAATGTATAGAAAACTAAATCCACTTTAAAAATTTGTAACAGTAACAAAAGTCTGAGTGGAAAAACCTTTTATTCAATAGATGATAATTAAAGCTTACATGAAGAAGGAACAAGAGCAGAACGTATCGGTCTTGAATCCATATGGCTATAATAGATTTAGAAACCATTATTGGCCAAATAAAAGAATGTTATAATACAAAACCATATGTAGATTTTTAAGAACAATGTATATATTCATGTTTTTCAAATAAGAACACACACTTAAAATTACCACTTCCTTCAATAACATTTTATCATTGTTAAAACCAACAAAAATTATCATCAAAAGTAGTGTGCCTTTTTGAATGCTGTTCAAAATAGTGGTCTCATATCAATGAAATTTAAAACTTTTGAGTGGAATAAATCTTTGAATACTATGCGTAAAAGCCTCTTATGGTATTAGGATGGGTAATATATAATGGAAGAGACAATATATATCTAATTAAAATCGAATCAAAATAATACCAGCTTACTACTGTGACAGCCATCTGTTATGCATATTAATGTTATATAATAGACTAATTCTGCAAAAGCAATTTACTTTTTTTAAAGATCTTTAAAATATTATCATGTATTATTAAACCACACACAATTTATTTCTGGTTGCTTTTGTAATTATGTGAAATTAGAAAAAAAGGTTCAGTAATTGACAAGTTATGATTACCTGATGTACTGATGAAGCAGATAGAATATGTCAAACAGATGTTGACACAAACAGGGTGATCTGTAAGGTTTAAGAAGGGTTACAAATATGAGTGTTTTTTATATACATATACACACACGGATCTATATATGTTGAAGTGACAGTAATTTGAAACAGAACACCCATAAATCACATACCTCTATATTTGCATTATCAAAAATGTTAGAAAAAAATGTTTCATACTTCAGGTGTTCTGTCTTACAAAAGAATGTGAAAATAACAACTGATATGGATACACAGTGAAACTCAGCAGGAATAGAACTGTGGTTTGCATATTTTTCTCATTTTTATTTAGACTTTTGAAAGGTAATCATTGGCAGTATTCTCTTGTTTTCTTTGCTTTCAAAAAATTGTGAGCAACTTGGAGTCCTCATAAAAATGAAGTTTCAACAAACATGATTTAGGTAGATAAACCATGACCTCACAAGAAAGAGAGCAAATAACCTTCTATCATTTTTCACCAGTTTCAATCTGCACTACATACTTTCCCATCTAGTCTGGTGTCTCTGTGGAAAAGACAAAGGAATGTGCAAACTCACGCAGTAATTTTGGACCAAACCATATTGTGCAGCAAGAAGTGGTAGTTAACAGCTATTTCTCCCTTTCTCTGATGATCTTTGCTGAATCATTTTTTGGAGTGTGTGGATGTCAGGAGACTGCTTAGGGATTTATTGCAGCTGTGAGTAAATGGTTAAAGGGCAAGTCTGAGCCCTATAGCCTGTAGGTATAAATTAACCACTTCCATGGTGTCAGTAGAAGAGTACTGGTTACTAGGAATGGCGTGGAGTTCTGTAGACTTCAAATGGGACTCTACCACACTATTTCTTTTTTCTTTTTTTTGGGAAACATAGGTGAGCATGGGATGGTGAACAGTAAGGAAACATTCTGTTACTTCTCCAGCCTGCCCCTTCCTGAACTCTGTGTCCAGCTACCTGCTGGTAAGTGCTACAGCACTCTCAGCATTCCTGGTCCTCTCATCAGTGTCAGCATGCCATGACCCAGGTTTGGTTTGCATGAAAAGTGGGGCCCAGTGGTTGAGAAAGGAGAAAATGTTGTATACTGGAGCACTTTTTCAATATGGAATTAGTTAAGGCTCACATCTAAGCCAAGAGCTCAGAAGTGCACTGAGATGCACTGACGTAAACGTGAAAAATATTGTACGTAATTGTAAGAGACTAGATATGCAAACACACACATTGTAACCTGCTTAAGTAGAAAACTATCAACATCAACCATCAACATTATTCCTGCTTGCCTCCTAAGAGAGAATTTGAACCCAGTCCCGCATAAGCGGTTCCTTTGCTAACCCAGTATACTGAGGTCTTTTACCTGCCATGAGTTAAATTAAAAAGATAAGCAAAAGCAAATCCCAGTCTTAGTAGCAAGCTGCTTTTACTGGATCAAAGGCTTCCATTCTGCAGCATGTGATTCATCACATTTCCTAAATGTTGTCAGCAGTTTCAAGTGGATATATTGCTGTTCTGGAGGTGTGCTTTTGCAACCAGAAAGTATGCAACATGGTCCGTGTTGAATTTTATCAGATTTTAAGGTGGTTTTTTTTTGTCCTAAGGAAAGGCTAATGCACCCATAGAGTGGATTGTCACTGAGTAATGTGAATGGATCTGCCTAATATGATAAATCCACAGAAAAATTCAACCTTGACTCCCAAGAGCTTTTAGGAAATTCCATTACTAAAAGTTTTCTTGAGAACTAAAATAGCCAGGTATATGTAAAATAGGGCCTCATGATCTTAAATTACTGATTTACGCAGTCAATATAAGTGTGCTGAAAACATGTACAATTAGTAATGAAGTTTAACTTCAGTGCAAATGTGACGTTCTGTGGTTGTGCCAAATGAATATATTTTGCCTTTAGAGGTGAATGAAGGTATGAATAATAAAATCGAAAGTTGACAGTGATACTCTGTGTGTGAGAGTGGTGGAGAATACAGGATATTTTATCAGTTGCCTATAATGTATAACCTGTACCTACAATATCTAATAAAAAGACCATCTTTGTTCTGTATTTAAAAGAGTTTCATTTTTCAAAGGTCTGATTTTCTACTGTTCTAAAATCTAAAAATTCATAACTTTTCAGGACTTTTCAAGGTTGGGCTTCTGGAAATTATTTTCTATATCTGGCATTATACTCTGTATTAACATGATTTGATTTCAGTTGTCTAAATGAGATTTCTGAAACATGAACATGCTGGCTTTGGTCGGTCCCTCTTTAGGCATGAGCGTTTCAAGAAGGTGGCCTTAGTTTGGCTGAATACCTCTCCAGACCTGACGACAGTCAATTACCTTAAGTATGATAGGTGAGCGCAGGGAGGTGACGGCAGCATAGTCCTTTTATTCAACACATCTCGTAGAAATTGTGTTTGTGTCCTAATCTTCCTCTTACCTTTTTCTGGAAAATGACCATAAAGAAGTCATGATAGGACTGCAGAAACAACTTACAATATGTATTAATTGCAGAAGTTGCAGTATTCCCTCACCCCATCCTTCAAATTCTTCATTCTTTTCATAACTTTTTCCTAAAGTATTTTCTCATCTTCAGCCATAAGCATGAGGACCTGTGTCCATAATAAATTATGACCAAGGATTGGTTATAGAAGAACATGACTTTTCTGAACTGAAGACATAGTAGTTTAATGGAGAAGAAATACCCGGGTATCATAATATTTCTGTGGACAAAATCTGTATATATAGGAAAAAGAACGACACAGGCTTGAAACTTTGAATACAACCAAGGAAACTAGCTTACAGATTGTTAATCCAAGCAGTTATTTTCTCATCCTAAACTCTGCCATAACATGCCAGTCAGTTACCAATCTTTCCAGTAAGGAAACATAAACCTCTTACATGTAATTGAAAAGGAATTTAGTTATAAAAACAGAAAAAATGAAGAAATTAATTTTTTTAGCAATCATTTGCAGTACATATCTTGTATTATTAAAAAAAAAAAAGGGGTGTTTGAAGAAATGCTACTTACACCTCTCACAGCAGAAGTTTTGAATTTAGCACAGGGGAGATCTACAGCCTCAGGCTGTCTGTAGACTCAGGCAAATGTTACTGTTTTGATTACATGTAAGATTTGCATTCCTGAACAAACAAACACACAAGCAAACAAAACCAACACTTTGTCTGGTGCAAGAATATTTGTATCATTAGAGTGATATATTGAGTGATATATCAGTTATCCTGGTACAACTCCTCATGTTTTTCCTCATTTCAAGAAACAATAGCTTCTTTGTAGTTATGCTTTAAATCTACTACAGAAAGACACAGTATTAATGGAAAAAAAAATTCTTATGCAACAAAAAGAATATGCACACAAGGAGCTAGACAAACATATTTGTATTTTGATTTACATTTATTTTTAACCTATATTTATGTATGTTTTCTGTACAGAAAAGCTCTGCTTCATATTTTCAAATATAGTTTTCTTCTGCTTTGTCTAGACACCTATTATTTTTGAAGCAAATTTAACATAGTTACGTGATCATTAGATACAGTAAGAAAGGTCTTGAGCCCAGTCCTATAATATCTTAAGCATAGCCTTAGAAATAGAATTTAAGTTATAGCACTCTGGTTTGCTGTTGTTTCATTCGTGTTCAGCTCTGAGGTCCCCAATGTAAGAAGGACATGGACCTGTTGGAGCGAGTCCAGAGGAGGGCCACAAAGATGATCAGAGGGCTGGAGCACCTCTCCTCTGAGGACAGGCTGAGAGAGTTGGGGTTTTTTCAGCCTGGAGAAGAAAAGGTTCTGGCAAGACCTTATAGCAGCCCTCCAGTACTTGAAGAGGGCCTACAGGAAAGATGGGGAGGGACTTTTTATCAGGGAGTGTAGCAATAGGATGAGGGGTAATGGTTTTAAACTGAAAGAGGGTAGATTTAGGTTAGATATTAGGAAAAAAATCTTTACTGTGAGGGTGGTGAGACACTGGAACAGGTTGCCCAGAGACGTTGTAGATGCCCCATTCCTGGAGGTGTTCAAGGCCAGGTTGGATCGGGCTTTGAGTAACCTGCTCTATCGCAAGGTGTCCCTGCCCATTGATGGGGGGTTGGACTAGATGATCTTTAAGGTCCCTTCCAACTCAAACAATTCTATGATTCTATGATTTTGCAGACACAGTTATGGAGTGTTCTAGTCAGTACTGTTTTCAGTTCTTTTTGAGAGGAATACATTAATTTTTACTATTCAGGGATACACATCAAAAGAGGAGATGGCATCAGCAATCACTGTACTAAGAAACTTATCCTTCAAAGCTGCTGAAATTTATAAAGAAACCTTCATGTATCACTTCACCATAAATGTGGAGCACTTTGTATTCTAAGATAGGAAGCTAGTGGAATTTTAAGATGGTATATTAGACAATATGTTATGCAAATAGGTAGAAAGATAGAAAGAACAGCCCTGCAAATCCCCTTAGATATATAGCATTAGTATCTCTCTATTGAATTCCTAGTAAGCGGTGTACCAAATGGACTGGTAACTTAAGTTTGTACCAGGATTTTTCTTTAGATGATGGCTAACTGCAAAGGAGACAAGACTTTGGGAGGCTTTAAAAGTGAGGAATTATGTGGCATGAAAGAAGAAGGGGATTAAAGAAGAATCATAGAACCATAGAATGGTTTAGGTTGGAAGGGACCTTAAAGATCATCTCATTCCACCCCCCCTGCCATGGGCAGGGACACCTCCCACTAGACCAGGCTGCTCAAAGCCCCATCCAGCCTGGCCTTGAACACCTCCAGGGATAGGGCATCCAAAACTTCCCTGGGCAATTTGTTCCAGTACCTCACCACCCTCATAGTGAAAAATTTCTTCCTAATATCTAATCTAAATCTCCCCTCTTCCAGTTTGAAACCATTACCACTCGTCTTATCACTACATGCCCTTGTAAATGGATACTGACTCCCTTTTTCCCAGTTGTCGATCCTGGCCAGGTTAGGGGGATGCACAAGGTAATCTAGCTCTACAGCTATTTTTTTCCTTCTTAAGTTGTTTTCAAAAACACAAGATTTCTGAAAGACAATCTATAATTTTGTGGGTATTCATTTTTATCTGCTATTAAATCTTCACGTATTCCTACTGTTTAAAATTCAACTGTTCTTTTGGTTTGCCAAGTTAAGAATCCAAAACTACAAGTCAATTTTAAAAACTTTGGCCTGAAAGCACTTTTTAGAAACACTGTTGCTAAATACAGAATGAACAAATTTGTAATCAATTACAGAATTACTTTATAAGAAATATAAAAAAAAAAACCCCAAAACTTACTTGAAGTTTGAAAAATGTCTTATAAAGAATTACATAATTTAATTAGGAATTTTGACTCATGTAATTACTTTAAATCAGAAGCAATGCATTACTCATGCTACATAAAGTGACTGTGGAATTAGTAATTCATTACCTACTGAAGTGATGTTTTAAAAAAAAACAAACTAAACCACCCCAATTCAAATTTATCATTTAAAAAAAGGATGTTATAGAATAGACAGGAATGGAGTTGTTGGCTTTAATTCCTTTAAACATTCCTCAAAAGAAATTGCATGTGTTCAGATGCTGCCCTTGGGATCATATGAAAAACATACAGCAATACCGGTGCCCTCTGCAGCTCTGCAAACAAGCTGTCTTAGATTCACTATGATATTTAAAACTGACCCACTGCTCCACTCTTTTTCTGGAGGTTTCAGCTTTAGCAGAAGTAGTAGTATAGTCGGGCCCCTGTCTGACCTGGCCACCCAACTTGCTAATTCTTCCAGCTACTGAAGTTCAGTCTCATATCACTGATGTGAGGCCACAGAGAAAATGACTTCATTTCAATCTGAATTTTTTTAGAGGTTTGTCACTGTTAAGCATGGGACAGTGTCAGGAGCACTGGAATCTTTAATGTGACAGCTAGATTACAGCCTCTGCTGGATCACTGGCAGTGACAGGCTCTTCTTATAGATCATATTCTGCAGGAGCCTGGCTGAGTGCCCCAAGATACCCGGATTCATCCTATCTGATTCTAACTGCTTATCTAATGAAATATGTTCTCTTTAATAACTTTTTTTACCCTGTTTTATGCCCTTAGACCAACAGGGTTATGTGGCTTTATCATCTAATTTTGGTGAAGCTTACATCTGGAGACTCTGTAATCTCCCTCCTTGTTCATTGGCGACAAGTAGAAACACCATTTCTTGATCTTTGAACCGCCCTCTATTGATACCTCTTTCTCTTTACTGGCTGTACAGATAAGCACAGATATCTAAATTCCTATAGGAGAACCATTTAATGATGGCTTAGATTCAGTTAATTAAAAGAATATTTGTTAAACTCGGGTGCTTAAGTCAGTAAATACAGAGAGAAGATGGTATGACTCCTAAATTGCTATCTACCTTCAGATGTAGCATCAGTGCCAGCTCACAGTGGGGTCAGCCTCCTCTGCAATAGATTAAATCAAATTGAGCCACCCGTGGGTTCTCTTAATTATTGCAAGGGAAACTAGCATTTAGATGCACTCCTTAAATGCACAATAAACTTTCCGCTCCCTCTCTTCCCTAGAAGATAAGGGGAAGACAAACAGTTTGTGGCACAGCTGATACAACTGAAAATTGCAACATCTTTCTCAACAGCTCTCTTGTGTTTTGGAGGCAATAAAGACAAGAATCTATCTACTGTTTACACTTATTTGCTCTGGGGTTGAAAGTAGTAAATAGTATGCAATGCCCTATTAGTATATCAGTAACTATTCTCATTCTTTTTCCTTTCCGACATATGGTAAAGAAAAGTGACAGACAGTATATTGAAGTATATTCTTGAAACCAAAGAGTAATCAAGAGGACTCAGTGCTTTGTACTTTAAGCACTTCTTTAATACAGGGTAATTTAATACATTGGAGAGCTTTTTGATTTTGAAACCAAATATTAAATATGGATCCACTGCATCTTGTATAAAAAAGGGTGATTTTTCAGTAATAGCCTGAAATAAAAGTTCTTTACTATTAAGACACAGCAACATCCAAATATTTTCAACTTAATTCCTGGAAATGTCTGTCCTAATACAGCAAGTTTTCTTGAAGGAGGAAGCTTATAGGCAAAAAAGGAGGGGGAAATAAGGATGAGAACTTTTACTTTGAACTTCTTATTCAGCTAATTTCAGTGTTTGTTAAAAAGAAAAGGAAAAAAAAAAAGAAGAAGAAAAAAAGGATGTTTCCTGCAGAAATATAAAGGAGATGCAAATAATGTGGAGGAAGACCAAAGACTTCTTTATGGGGAAAGGCTGACACAATGGGCTCTGAGAAGTTTGGAAAAGGGACTATTATGTTGCTTGTGCAAACCCATATTGTGTGATTTCCCCTTAAACAGTGAAGTTTTTCTTTGCTGCTATGCTTTGGGGAATAAAGATGAAAAGCTAGTAACAATTTGGCTGCATGTCTTTAATAAAATCCAGGTTTTCCTTTGAGGTCACTAAAAGAAGCACAATTTCTAATTCATGTTTTAACAAATCCATAATGCATCAGTAGATTCACCTTCTTGCCTAAGAGAATACCACAGAAAAATCATGCTGTGGGTGCAAAAAAGAAGTGCTATGGATGCACATCACTATGAATAAGTGGATGAATAGAAAAAAACAGTTTTTAGAAACTTCTGGTTCCTGTTTCCTGAACTATCTGCATGTTTATATTATACAATCATTGGGAAGAAGAAAAGAAAGACAAAAATTGTTCTGGGAGAAGCGATTAGACTTGAAGTCTCCCTGCTTCCTTTTGGTTTGCTTCCTTTTTGGTCTCAGAAGTCTTGTATGTTTGGCAGCAGAGCGAGCTGGCTTCAGGAGGAGAGGTGGCGGCTCTGCCCATCCAAACCGCCCCGAGGCTTGGTGTTGGGAGCCACCCAGCAGGTCTGGCACGGAAGAGATCTGGCATCCATCCACCTCTCCCACTACCATTAGGTACCACTGGAACAACGGTCCACGCACTTGAATACTGTGTTTTACTTTGGACTCGAGGCTGTTGTGTCTGTTAGGCTTGCTAAATGCAGTTTAGCACCAGTTTGCCTGGATTGGGAACTTTCTTATTTACAGGAAATGTTGTATCCAAATTGTAGCCCAGTTGGGATATTTGCTTAGGTGGCAGCTCAAATACAGGCTGCACTGAACTCCTGGTTTTAAGCACCACGTCGCTCAGTGAAAATGTTTTACATTCTCTTGATTTCATTTTGTGGAATGGAAATGCAACACATTTAGGGATTAAGCATAGTTGATGCAGAGGCCATACAGTGTAGTAAATGTTGAAAAGGTTTTGAAATTCAAATAGGAAATAAAGTGTCCAAAATACTGTTTTCTATTTCAGGGTTTGTTTTTTTTAGTGGCAGCTTTCAGACAAGAGTGGAATGCGCATGTGAAATTATTCTTGAACAAATAATGAACAACACAACAAGCAAATATAATTGGTTCAATCAAAACATGGCAGATGAATATGGTGGCAGACAATTAAATTGCTTCTAAAGTAGAAAACTAGTATATTTAAATCCTGATATGATTGCTGAGATAATTTTCCTTTTTATGTATTTTATAGGATGAATTCAGAAGTTTCACGCATTTTGAGACTTTTTAAGTTTTTACCTCTATTTCCCAGCATTTAACTAGAAGCAACATGCTTGGGAGAAACTACTGTGCATTTTAATTGTTTCAAATCTGTATCGGTGTCACTGATGATCTGGATTACTGTCTGTTAATCTATGAAAGAAGAAATATGCCACTGAGTTTACTAATTGTTATTCTCCAGCATATGCATGTAGCAGTACACAAATTGTTAAACACACAAGTTAAGCAGCATATGTGGTTAAACTGTCAAAACTTTTATACGCACAAATAGCATCTGAGTTAAAAAACAATAAAGAGATATTGTGCCAACTACTTATACCAAATGATGACACCTCTGTGAATCTATCGCAGGATGGATTGTTAAGAAACAAATAGTGGATTTACCAAAGCAGATCCCTCAAAAAACATAGGCTATGTAGATTCCATGTTTGCACGGCAAGAAAATTTCCACAGTAGCTCAGAGTAATTTAAGCACTAGTGGCCACTACCACCTAACACTTCCTCTCTTATTTCTGCCCCTCATCTGAATCTGTTAGAAACTATTTAAGCCCACATCTTTGAGGCAAAACAAAACAGTTTTCGGCTAGGTTAGCATGCTGAAGCAGTTTGGCACAGAATTTGATGCAACCCAAAACCAGCATAGGAGAAGGGTGGAAACGTGCTCAGGGGCATAGAAAAGGCTGGCATTGCAGCAGCCAGGATGGACACTGATGTAGGCTGCCACTACGGCTTTAGATGTTTAGGTCTATGTGATGGGCACTCATGTTAAAACACATTTAGCCATCCTAACAAATTTAACAAACGTTACGGTGGGACCCATATCAACCACGTATATCACTGCAGGAGGTTCTTCAAAGAAAACTGAAGAGCTTTTCACCTACAGAAGCCCGTTATTATTAGAATCCCAAATGGGGTAGTTGTAATTTCTTTTTTTTAAAACACCAGGGAATCAAGATAAGTAGGAAAGACAAAGCAAAAATAAGAAATGTTTATAATCAGCTTTTCTTGCTCATGGGGCCCTTGCAGGAAGGGCCTGTTTCCATGCTTGATTTCTAGGCTTAGTCCATGAACGCCACTCTGATCTGCAGCAAACTCCACTAAAATCCCATCGGTCCCTCGCTAGGGAGTTTCCTTCTGTCTCCTCTGTGGCTTCACTGGCTGCCTCTGCTCCTCACAGCATTTTCCATCTCTTCCTGAGCTGCAGATTCACAGCTTTATGCAGTGAGTATGCTGCCCACTAGAAACTGTGGTGCTGTGAACTTTCTCTCTGGCCCTCTTTTCAGGGCATACCAAGTTTCCCCTAAAGGAAGAATCATCTCCCCAACTTTTTGCGATCTTTCCCAGTCACTCTCATAAAGGAACAATTATTATCAGAAAGAGTAAAACA
Source organism: Anarhynchus alexandrinus (assembly GCA_008711295.1). Classification (NCBI taxonomy): domain Eukaryota; kingdom Metazoa; phylum Chordata; class Aves; order Charadriiformes; family Charadriidae; genus Anarhynchus; species Anarhynchus alexandrinus. The sequence goes on along the minus strand of VUYV01000050.1, from coordinate 2,542,173 downwards.
AAACAAAAGAAAGGATATTTTTATTATAGAATAGCACATTCTCAGATTGCCCAGTGGGAAATTGCCAGGGATGTGCCAGGTAGATGAGAACAGTGTTTTTTCAGTGGTGCCCAGTGACAGAACAAGAGGTAACAGGCACAGACTTGAACATAGGAAGTTCCATCTTAACATGAGGAGGAGCTTCTTCACTTTGCGGGTGGCAGAGCACTGGAACAGGCTGCCCAGAGAGGTTGTGGTGTCTGCCAATCTGGAGATATTCAAAACCCGCCTGGACATCATCCTGTGCAACTTGCTGTAGGTGATCCTGCTCTGGCAGGGGGGTTGGACTAGATGGTCTCCAGAGGTCCCTTCCAACCCTGACCATTCTGTGATTCTGTATGGACGATGGTAATGTAATAAAAGTACTCCAGGTTACAGCACTTTTTTTTTCTGAAAACTACATGATTTATTTTGCTAGGCCTGACACTCAGGTCTATACCAGAATGGACAATTGTTCTAGTTTCTACTTTCTCAAGGAAATTCAGAACAAAGTCTTAGTGCCCTTAAAAACGTGGGTTCCTGTGACATGTGAAAGCTCAATTAATTCAGGCACATCTTCGAAACCGTATTTTTAAATTACAAAAATGCTATGGGCTAACTAAAATATCTCTTCTACCTTATTAAAAGTTACAGGGAAAAAAGATGTAATGGTATACAAAAATATTAAAACCCACAAAGGTTTCTATACTTCATTTGACTTGGTTTATGCTACTGTTACAGGTGAGAATAAAATTTTCCTAATTCATATAATTCTACTTATTTGGGAATCCTTGAACGTTCAGGATGTGTCTTTGCTTCATGCATGCAACATTTAGTCATCTCACGAATACATTTAGTCTTCTATCTTCCCATTATTTTTTCCTTCTGTCATCTATGGTTTAAAGGTGTAATTTGCTTCTATCTTAAAACAAATAAAAGCTGCTGAAAAAATCTACCATTACACAAGGCACATGGATAAGATTCTAAAACATAAATGCCATGAATCATAAAATATTTAAAGGCATAAAAGTATTCCATTTTAACAATTTAAATAAACCCATAAACATACAATACTGAATCTCAATGGATTCAAACTGCTACTTGCTTAGTATCAATAACTGTAAAAGTGACACATGACATCTGCTGTTTCTTGATTTTCTTTCCCATGATATCTACTCCAGTTTCTAATACAGGAAAAAAAGGGAAAAAAAGTCTTTTAAAGCATAATCTTTTCTCCGTCTTTTCATATCTGTCTAGGTGAGGTTATGAATTTAAATTTAAGAGAGAAACAATAGGCAGTAGATAGTTACCCTTCAGGTGTACTAAAATACTTTGCTAACTTCAGTGCATTTAGAGCTAAGTAGCACTACATTAACAGTTGCAGCTATTTAACACCTTTTAAGGTCTCTTCTTTTCTTGAAGGTTACTAATGCAATATTTGATATTACAAACCTATTTAGAGATTTTTAATATATTGGAAGCTAGTTTTCTTGGTCTGAAAGAAGTGAGTAAAAAAGGACTCTGCACAATGTTTATATAAAAAAAAAAACAACTTGCTCTAATTTTTCATTATTTAATTATTAAAGTAGAGCTTTCATTAACTATTAGCCAATAGTCATAAAAGGCCATTACGGATATCAGAGTGGTGGTCACATGAGGCCTGGACAGCAGGCAGAAATGTCTGAGTGTACGGGAATAAAGGTAACAACTGATATTTCTCAATTCCAACTCCAACTCCCCCCCCAAAAAAAACCCAAACAAACCCACAACCATGTGTGCACATATATGTGTATATGTAGAGACATATAATGCATTTGACATGCTTCCACTTTTATGCTGGATATAGAGGTGTCTTCAACATGTTCTGAACTGGATTTTATTTTCAGAAGGAATCTGGCTCCAGTGTCTTTTGTTAACAGCTTCCTGTAAACCAGCGGTAGCTGGCTGAATCAGAGCCATAACCTCAACAATCATGCTTGGTGAAACAACTTTTGTGAAAAATTTAAACCTACCATTGTAAGGATTGTAAAAAAACAACAACAACAACAACAAAAAAACCCAAGCCAGTAAATAGATGGGCAAGAAACAAATATCAAGAAAAACAGTATTTCAGGGTCAAGAAGCAGTTGGTGTCAATATGATAAATAAGAGGAAAATCAGCCCTTATGCCAACCTGTACCTCAAACTGTTGTTGTCAACAAAGCCCAATATGGTGGAAGAGTGGGATTTTTTCCACATTTTTCATGGGGAAAAAGAGCTTCTTTCTGCTGAGCAGATTAAGGAGGAAAATGGAGGTGTACCTGGACAGGTGAGCTTGGGGCAGTTCCCCTTTCTCTCAGCAGAGAAGCATCTTTCTCTAGTTGACTTCAAGGTCCTCATTGACCAAATGACTAGCAGCAACTCGATTAGAAGACAAATGAAAGGAAGAAAAGCTTGACTCCATTCCCTCTTCTCTGTAGTGACGCAGTAGAATAAAATGGCTACCGCGATGTTGCTATGTACAAGGTAATTGGAATCATATTGTAGTATAGCTCCATACCGGCTCCCTATAAAACTTGATTTGTCTACTGTCACAAATCCGTATCAGGAAGCCAGCAGCATATAAATTTGTTACAGTATTTTATTTTGTACACTAGACATATTTATTAAAGTGACTTTGACCTGAAAAAATGTAACCAAGAGTAACACATTAAAAAACTCATCCTGTACGTAAAGGGCACAGAAAAATACCAGAGTTTCCTTTGTTTTAGAAGGAAAATTGCTTCCAAAACAGAGCTGGTTGCCATAAACTCTCTAGTTTTGCTTTTAAGAGATGCAACTAAATATCATTTATATGGTAGCCCCATTACTGCAGATACACTATGAAAGAAATGGCAAGGAACTACTGTAAATACAGTGGTAATGTGGTAATTTAACGTTATTTACTTGCAAGGACCACTGAAAAATTGTTAACGGTAACCAATCCAATGAAGAAAAAATCCTGCTTCTCACTGGATGTATAAATAAATCAAACCCACTATCAAAACAGTATTAATTGTTTTTAAAATGTGTGTTCTGCAGAGAAAGAGTTTTGATTTAATATGATTGGAAAACACATGGTACTTTGTGGGTGCTCTTATGAAAAATACAAAGAAACAGAATCTATCTGAGTTCTCACATGAACATTCAATTTCTAAAGTTCTACTGACTCAGAAAAGAAAAAAAAGAAAACAGTGGTAGTACAAGAAACTGTGAATCATGTGTCAATGTTCTTGAATGAATTATACAGCTACTAGTTAAGAAATAATTTGAAGCACCAGTCCTATTTAGCATACCATAATTTTTCAGTAAAACACTCTCACTACAGAAACTATCAAACAGTGAGTAGGAAGTGTTGACAAGGTGTAATGTAGTGTTCTTTATACCCCTCACAAACTTCTTAATGTCAGAGAAAGCCTTTTATATGGGCATATCTATAAAAACATGGTTCTGTACTTTGATACATGGATCACAGAACTATACCAGATCTCATTTTTTGGACAGTATAAGTGTCTTACAAAGGTATTAAGAGCACCTGTTAAAATAAAAAAAGACACCCCCCCAATAAACATCAAGAAATATAATTCATTTTTTGCTTTATCTAGGAAATAATACTCATAACTAGGTTTTGTTTCTCTTGAAACAAGGTTGTGAACTTAAAAACAAAGTTTTTAACTCTTTTGTCTCAAAAGAGATAGAGTACTAAATTGCTTAAGCATTTAACAATATTTTGCCAAATATTTTCTAACTTTACAAATACCCTGAAAAAGCTTTTCAAGCCTACAAATATTTCCATCTTTTTATTATTTTTTTTCCGTTTCTAAAAATCTTGTAAAAGTCCACATACTTTACTTCATATTTTTAAAACAACTGACTTTCTTTCCTATTTGACTTAAGTCTTCACTAGATCATGTTCAGTACACATATGGAGCTGCTTTCTCTCCTCAGAATTGGAACACTGCCAAAGTATAGACTGGGAGCATTTCCTCTAGAGGGAACTAACATTCATTATCTGAGCATTGGGATATCCCTGCTTCTGCTCTTAATACGTTTGGACACGTCTTTGTTCATCTGTGATTACTGATAGTAGTTTCACTCTCAATAATGACTCCTGTTCAGTCCAGCAAAGAATATGGAGTAGTAACAAAAGATTATTTTAAGGATAATTTTGAAAGACAAAGCAAAATACTATGACATCTGCATTTCACTGTTGGATGTGCTTTCAAGAAGAAAAAGGAAAATCACTGTGAATATTTATCATACTCTGCAAAACATAGAAAATAAAATATTTAAAATATGAAATTATGTCTTTTACTGTATTTTATTAGGGAAGTGATAAAGGAATGCCACACAACAACTTTTGCTGTTTCATTTTATTGCTTATTCTCATTCACAAAGTTAGAACATGAGAAATTGATACCATTCTTTGCATATGCACACTTCTATACAACAGCTCTTTATTTAAAAAATATTCATACATCAATGAACCAACCATGAATCTCATTCATTAGTATAATTTTTTTTCCAGAGTAATCTATTACAGAAAAGTAGATGAGTACATTTTATAAGCTTGTGTACTCTCTAAAAGCAGATATGACTGAACAGTCTAGAAGTGAAAGATGAAGTAAGACTATGAGTAAGACTGGTAATGTCAAGCTCACTGAGAAGAAAGGAGATCACTGAATAGTTTCTGACCCTATTTTTTGGAAGGGAAGTCACATCAGAACTTTTTCACCATTATCATCCCTGCCTTCACCTAGAGAATTTCCATTCGATTTAAAATAAAATACCATTTCTAGTTCCTACTTTCTTCTGGTCTTTTCAAGCATGTATTTAAATTTCCAGTTTCTAAATGACAGACATAAAGCTAAAATATAGATAATGTTATACAGACCAAAATATACATTAATTTCTTTATATAAAATAAGGGAGTGAGATATCTGCTGCTCTCTTTACACTTATTTTGTTCATGGACAGTCTCTGGTCCTCAGTCCCAGTAAAAGAACCTGTCATATCTTACTACAAACTCTGAAAGCAAGATGGAGAGAAAACCTCTGAATATTCTAATGATGCTGTCATTTAGGTAGTATCAGAAGTCTTCTCAAATCAGAAGATACATTCTTTCCTTATTTGCAAATAAATCATCCCTTTCTATCCCATCTCATCCTTACCACTGTTTTGATATCTCCTGTTTGACCTCTAACTATCCTCTACCAAGTAAGCTGACCAAAAGGCAGCAGAAGTATTTCATACAGCCAGAAAGGCAAAAATAGCTAAATATTTTATGAATTTAATGGAATTGTTTACCTGAAGCAAGCATACTGAAGGAAACCTATTTTTTTAAGTTTTTTATTTTTTTCAGTGAATCAATTTTTATAGTTTTCTTCCGTTTTAGGCTTTGAATACTGAGTAAAACTGAAATACTGAAAATTTCCTTACCAAATTTTATATATTCTCTGCCCCTTTTCTGATGCCAAGATATGTGTTTCTCTGAGTAGGCCACAATTTCCACCAGCTTATTTGCAAGACTCTTACCAGTTCCCATATCCACTTCTGCCATGCTACGTAATCTGAATGAAGTTGACTCATATGTAAACTCGTATTTTCATCATCTTTCTTCTAACCACAGTCAACCATTTATCCCTTTTGTGTAAGCTACTTTGACATCTAAAAGGAACACTGAAAAATTCTACCACAGAACAGGTGGAATTATTAACAACAATTGTGTCAGTTTAAAAGGGTGGTAAAACTGATAGTTTACTTGATGTCATACTTCTGTTCACCCATCTGTTATTTATTAAAAACACATATAAATTTCCCATATATCAAATAACTAATTAAGAACTTGACTAATAGACATTGCTGACAACAATATGCGTACCACATTTTTGTAAATCAATTTTTTTTCCATAACTTGCCTTACTGATCCTTGATGTCCCATATTCAAAGTAAAAATAAAAATGATAATGATAATGATAGGAAGCAAATGGGTATGTGCTGGGTCTGGAGGATGGTAACTGACACATACCGCAAAAGTTGAATTCTTTCAAGCAGAGAAGAGTGAGAAATCTTGGAAGAAAAGAAATGACTGATGCTTGTTCCCTGTAAACAGGCAGTAAGACCAGTGCCCGATTTCCCTTTTGTCACAAGTCATGCTACTTTGTAAAAGTGTGCCTCTCTCCTTTAAAACTTATTATCTTCCATGTCAAGGTTTTTATGCCTTTTTCAATTAGATTAAAGAAACTTTTGCTTTCTTGTATTTCTTTTTAGTGAGTGTATTTGTGCATAAGTCGCCTCAGAATCTGCTTTTTAAAAAAGAAAGCAGATTATAGATTGTAGTCGTCTACCACTGTAAGACGCTTTCTGAGGTATTCGAGTTATTTTCCACCTCATTCCCAAACTCTTTCCAATTTTTCTATCAATCCCACCAATATCTTATATGACAACAAAATCACTGCTTCCTTTTCCATGACTCCTCTACTTACGCATCAAAAATATAATGTACTCCAAAAGAAATGTGTCACTTTACTCTGTCACTGCGATGTTACCTTAGGTGTTGACATTGAGTTGCTTGCCCATATAACCACTAGATTATTCTACAAATCACTGCTTTTCAGGGCTCAGTCCCCTGTTCTTTAGATATAGCAGATATCACTTCTTACAGAACAACTTTATTTTATTTACAGTGACTTTATATTTACTCTCAAATAATTGATATGGCAACCGACCAATTTTGTGTCCTTACAAATACCTGTTAGAACCACTGCTGTCAATGATGAGAAATTTTTAGATCCAGCATTTAAGGCCATCTGCATATGTTCTTAATGTTTATTTTTCAGTTACAATATCATGTGTTACCAGGTGAAATGTTGCTCAAAGATTTAAAATATTAAAACTACACACATTCCCTGGAAATCAAAATACTAATGAGTTTATTTGACCAAAAAAAAAAAAAAGAGTTGTTTTATAAAGCACATTCATTAGCTTTACTTATAATTCCATTGTATAAATGCTATCAAGATTTTCCTAAAGTTACAGGAGGCTAGTGCCTAACCAGCTACCTAAGTCAATCTAGTTGCCAATTTTGAGTATTGGAGGAAAGTAAATATTGTGCTATGTTAATAGTTTTTTTTATCAGTATTCCAGGGCTTGAAAAAAATAGACATCAACAACTCTGAGAGGTCTGCCAGCTCTTTTACTACTCTTTGATGCAAATTACTCTGCCCAGCTGATTTAAAAGGTTTATCTCTAGTAGATGTTGTTTAACAAACTCTCCAGTTATTGATGGAGCAGAGAACAATTCATCATCCTCATGTGTTATGAGCCATCATATTAGTTCTTTCCAAATACAAAAGAAATATTTGTTTAACACTTTTCTTTTGTTTTACTTTGTTAGAAGAGTTACCATCTCAATCTACTAAAAGCATTGGAATGCTTCAAATAGTCTTTAGGAATAATCCCAAGAATTGCTGACCAGTGAGTCTTTACAGTTACTTGCAAATTAGTTGAGTAAAATAATTAGAGTTATAAACACCTAGATGAGTATGACATACTAAGAACACACAAGGAAATTTTTCCTAAGCAATGGATTAGTAGTCTTTATTAAAACCAAACATATAGTAAATAATAGGGAAACATGAGTTACTAGAGCTTCCAAAATAGCTCTGATAAGCTCCTCACCAAAAGTTATCAGGAAAACTGATGGTTGAGAGGAATTGTATACAGATCTGATACTATCTAATAAGTAAGAAATAAAAGTTGGAAAATATCTTTAATTTTCAACAAGGAAGAAATTTGTAGTGGGATGTCCAAGAATCTATAACTGAAATCTTATCTAATATATGTGTTCATAGGTAGGAACAAAGGATCTGTGAGATGGTGCAGGTGTGTGAGTCAAGATCTGGCAAGCCCCCAAAAAGTCTATGCAGGTGAATGGCAAACAAGGGCTGCTAAAATTCATTGTATGCAAATGTTTTTGACTTGGTTTTAATTCTGAAGTTCTAAATAAATTATAACCTTTCAAATCACAGAATCTCAAAATTACAGAATCACAGAATAGTAGGGGTTGGAAGGGACTTTCCAAGATCATCTAGTCCAACCCCCCTGCCAAAGCAGGTTCACCTAGAGCAGGTTGGACAGGAATGCATCCAGGAGGGTTTTGAATATCTCCAGAGAAGGAGCCTCCACAACCTCTCTGGGCAGCCTGTTCCAGTGCTTTGTCACCCTCAAAGTAAAGAAGATTTTCCTCATGTTGAGATGGAATTTCCTGTGTTCCAGTTTGTCACTGTTGTCTCTTGTCCTTTCACTGGACACCATTGAAAACAGTCTGGCCCCATCCTCTTGACAACTACCCTTTAGATATTTATAAGCATTGGTGAGATCCCCTCTCAGTCTTCTCTTCTCCAGGCTAAACAGACCCAGGTGTCTCAGCCTTTCCTCATAAGAGAGGTGCTCCATTCCCTTGATCATCTTTGTAGCTCTCCACTGGACTCTATCCAGTAGTTCCTTGTTTTTCTTGAACTGGGGAGCCCAGAACTGGGCACAATACTCCAGGTGCAGCCTCGCCAGGGCAGAGTAGAGGGGGAGGATGACCTCTCTCAACCTGTTGGCCACACTCTTCTTAATGCATGCCATGATAGCTTTGGCCCTCTTGGCCACCAGGGGACATTGGTGGCTCATGGTCAACTTGTCCCCCAGGACTCTCAGGTCCCTCTCTCCAGAGCTGCTTTCCAGCAGGTCAACCCCTAAACTGTACCGGTGCATGGGGTTATTCCTCCCTAGGTGTAGGACCCTACACTTGCCTTTATTGACATTCATTAGTTTCCTCTCCACCTAACATTTTATTCTTAATTGACTTTATTCTTAACTGACTTTATTCTGCATGATGCATAAATTTATATTTTTTAGCATGAACTTGCGTTCAAGGCATCACATAAATGATCAGCTCTTCAATGGGTATTACGCAGTAAAGCCAACTAACTTCAGCAGACCTACCCTGATTTACACCACTTCAGAATTCATTTCAAAAAGTAAAATTCCGTATAAAAATATGTATAAATGAGTATTAACAATAGTACATCAGTATTGTTGTAGTCAATTGTATATATCCTATGTAGGATGAACCTTGTTCATTGTCTTTAAAATACACACATTACAAGTAAAAAGAGAAGGACTAAATAAGACAAACAGAATGATCAAAACCGTGAAAAATGTTGATATGAAATGTAAAACATGAGTTTTTCTTAATTTTATAAAAAGAACAATTACAGGCAATGTGAAAGGAGTGTATAAATAATGTTTGCCCTAATGAATTTCATTAGAATTATTTACAACATTAATATTTTAAGAAGAAGAGTCCACTTATTTACAGAGATGTGAGGACTTTTTCCTGTAGATTATAAGCAGTGGAACTTAATGCCACAGAGTACAATTGGCCAACATATAAATTAATATATTAATTATAATTAATAAACTATCTCTGAAAGATAATTTCATAGCAGTTAAAGATAGGCAGATTAAGTTTTATGAGTATTAAGAATGTTACCTCACCTGTGTTATTTAGCAGAAAAGATATAAGATATAAAAATCTTGGTTTTGGACTTTAACTCAAGGTAGAAGGTTGGGAT
>VUYV01000050.1:2502511-2530011 GCA_008711295.1 Anarhynchus alexandrinus | reverse complement strand
ACAACAAAAAAGCCCCATGTACAAAACATTCAAATGAAAATATATGTGTTTTCATCATGCAGCTGAAAATCCAACAGACTGAAATTCTGCTGCATTAAAGCACATACACAACCAACTGACCCACGAAGGTTTATAAGGTGCATAAGTAAAAAGAATGAGGGAAAAAAATGTATCAAATATATTTTATACTACAAAAATGTAGTGCAACTTATGTTCCCAAGAGGAATCCTACAGCAACTTCTTCATAAATATTACAATAGCCACCATTTCATTCTTCTTAAAGGGAAAACAGAAGGAGCATCATTTGTAAATTAATGAGGTGATTGATAGGAAAATCAGAATTCTAATAAATAACATACAAATCTTTCCCTTAATACATTTACTGCTAGTGAAAGTTATCTGAAAAGGAAAATTTCTCTTATTTTTTCTCACAAGCAGCAAAGCTGGTCACTCCCTTCTTGTTCTTACATCTTGCACAACAAGTAGGTTTTTCAAATGAAAGGGTCCTTTTTAATAACCTCCACCATTAAAAATGCCACTATCCCACCATCTATCATTCTAGTACTACTGAAATATTAACAGTACTTGTGGACTAGTAACTAATCTGGATCTTACTTCTTTCTTTAAACCTCTGGCTGAGCACCAATCCTGACCAAAATTCCTGAGGCTGTTCACCCTTTGGGGGAAAATTACTATAAAATAATAGGATTCTCCTGATGATAATTATAATAATAATGATGATGACCTTGTCGGTGATAAAATCTGGACTTTTACATAAAAACTTGTACAGTTGAAAATTGTTTGTCTTGTAAATAACCACAACTGTGATTTTCTTTTTTTTTTTGGACTCTTAAGTATGTAGAGTCCATAAGGTCCAGCAATCCAAAGTAACAGCATGTTTGTTTCGTGTGTGTGTGTCATTGGTTTATTTCTGTTTTCTTTAACAAAAGAGCTACACCAATTTGTAACACAGGTGCCCTAAGATGAGGTAACACCTTTGCTTAGCAGCACATGTACCTTCAGGCCACAGTGACTGGATGCAGCACTGTGTAACTCCCTTTTTGAAAAGAAAGGCTGCTGGAACCCAGGTTTAATTATAGGCATCAGTTGTAAGCAACAACTATCTGTTTTGGTTTGCTCCTCCTAAAAATGGAAAGAAAAAAAAAAGAAAACCAAAAAGGAGGAGAGGCTGAAAGAGTTGGGGCTGTTCAGCCTGGAGAAGAGAAGGCTCCGGGGAGATCTTATTGCGGCCTTCCAGTACCTCAAGGGGGCCTACAGGAGAGCTGGGGAAGGACTTTTTACTAGGGCATGTAGTGATAGGACGAGGGGGAATGGCTTCAAACTGGAAGAGGGCAGGTTTAGATTGAACATTAGGAAGAAATTTTTCACTTTGAGGGTTGTAAGGCACTGGAACAGGTTGCCCAGAGAGGTTGTTGAGGCCCCATCCCTGGAGGTGTTCAAGGCCAGGCTGGACGTGGCCTTTGGCAGCCTGGTCTAGTGGGAGGTGTCCCTGCCTATGGCAGGGGGGTTGGAACTCGATGATCTTCAAGGTCCTTTCCAACCTAAACCATTCTATGATTCTATGATTCTATGATTCTGTGAAAAATCTTTACTCACATGTACTCTGGTATAGATAGTGTCATGTATCTACTGTTTCTAAAATGTATTAAAAAATTTCCATAATGTGTAAAATATTATTGATATGTTATCCTGTTATCCGCAAAGATCAGAGAATGCTGCAGACAGACAACCAAATACAAATCAAAGAAATAGGTAGAGAAAAGTAACAAAGCAAAGATCAGTTAGGACAGAGAGTTAATACAATGTCATCTGGAGAGATCAGAAATGTAGAAAATGAAACATGAAAGTTTTCTTTAAGGCAAGCATTTGAAAGGAAATTAACTGAAACATATGCTTAATAAGAGAAAGAAAGTTACTGTCTTAAGAAAGCCCCAGGACTCTCCTTATCTGAAACTGCCGCCCACCATGCTGACCACTCTGTCTCCTTGTTTCCTTCTAATTCCTGTCTTGTTCTTAATTCATTTCTTGTTTGCCATCTTGTCTTAGTTGTTTGGGCTTATTTAGACAGGGGGGTCCTTGCTGAAAAAGACTGTCATCTTGTCATGTTCGTCTAGTGCCTGGCATGAATGGATCTCAGTTGCTGAGTTGGGTTTCTATGTACTACGATAATACAGCCATTAAATGGCAACAATTATTGGACTGATCACTGTAGTGAATTGGACAAGGATTTGCAATAGAACTTGATTAACATTACAGACACAAATGATAAAGGCACTGTTGGTTTTGGATGTTTTTAAAGAAAAAAAGACACATTATAGGATAACCTAATCACAAAACTCTAGGGCAGGTAGAGGAATACAGAATTAAAATTATGAAATATGTATAATATACCATGGCTTACTCTTTGCTGAAATGGGGGGACTTGATAACAGTGCCTGAATATCTTGGGAGTGTAAATCCAAGGCAGGAGAAGAATCACTCAGGGTGATAAACAGGGATTTAAACAGCAGTAATAGGATTAAAGTAAGAATGGAAAAGTTCAAGCTGCATATCAGAGAATGCTTTCTGGTGGTGTATTAACAAATAAATCATCATAAAATGCTGTAGAGCACTTTTACCTCTAGATACCTAAAGTACAAAAAGGGGTAGATAAACTTATTCCCATTTCATTTGTGAAAAAGTGAGGAAAACTTTCAAGTAAGGAAAGGCATAGCTCAATTAGTATTTTAAAGTCAAAATGCACATATTAAGCAGCATGTAGGAAAGAAGACTTAGCCAGTGCAGAACCCAAAGCGCTGAATGTTGCTATAGACCACAACAGCTCAGTCGGACAAACTGCTGTGGCTGCAGCGGAGCTCTGCAAGGAGGCTGTCTTTCCCAGGTCATGCACGGAGGCTGACTGCTTCCTAATTTGACCTCCTCTGCTTTGCTGGCACATATGCCTGTATTGTGGCCCTCTAAAAAGATTTTGCCTAGACATACAAATAGTATTACATATTTTAAAAAAATGAGGTTTTCCTCATTATGGTAGAACTTGATTAGAATGTCACATAAAGGAAGACTTTTGAAGTGGTGACTTCTGAAGGGAAGAAAAGAAAACAAACAAATGTGAGATGAGTGGGATAGACGCACAACACTTTACCCTGTTACAGATGACACAAAAGCAGCACATCCAACTCCAGCTTCAGACTCTGACTAGACTCAATAAGGATATTTTTATGGAGAGTCCTTTCAGTAGTTTAATTAAGAGATGACAAAGCTATGGATAGCTATTTGGCCTTGGGCAGCCTGGTCTAGTGGGAGGTGTCCCTGCCTATGGCAGGGGGGTTGGAACTCAATGATCTTCAAGGTCCTTTCCAACCTAAACCATTCTATGATGATTCTATGATTCTGTAATATCCATATCTGGCAGAAAAGGTGGCAATTTTCCTAGTAGGTAGGAGAAAAGAAAGCACCCTGATCATTGTTGAGAAATGATCAACCAGTAACAGCTAAATTTCCAAAACTACGCTAACTTGGAATTCTAAGTAAGGCACATCAAATAAATCTCAGAGGAGTTAGTTTTATTTTCAACCTCAATTACTTCCTCTAAACTGCTGTGCTTGCTTTTTTTTTTCTTTCGAATGAGTGTACACCAGACAGCTCCTGTCCATATCCCAGTCTGCATCTCATGTTAGCTGAAGCCATTACTAACAATGTCTAGACTAGTCTCATACACACACAGGTTTTGTGCAGGTATCAGTGAGCCATGTAAAAGGTCATTAGTTATTAAAACAGTCACACAAATTCTGCCATATGCTTGATTGCATATTCACATTCTTTTATAGAAATTACTGCAACATCGCACTATTAATATGGTCACTCCACTATGCCTTTTTTGTAATATCTCACTGATTGGTTTTATTTTCAGGTAGTCCTGAAACCAGGACAGATAGTAAAGAAACAATCAAATGTCATAACACGCCATAAATTATCTGCTTTAGTAGTCTGTTCCAGAATTTTGCTACATCTTGGACTATACATCCTAAAACCTGATACAGATCCAACTGTATGCATTGAAAAAATTCAGAGTTCGATGCATAAATGTGATAACATAAAACACCTTCCCACCTAATTCTGACAAAGGGCAGTATTATATTGTACAGCTCAGATATGACCCAGCTTGAAGCAAAGCAAATTGATGACTTTTTTTTTAGCTGTATCTGTATAGTTGAAATGGAAGAAAGCTATACTGTGAAACCTTTTCTGAACAGATAAAGCCTAATCTGTACAAATATACGTTATTTTTATATGGTATCGTGGCATCCACATTAGAGAGCTTACACAGCTTTACCTTGGCTTAACTGGCAACGACAGTGTAACTTGAATACAAATAAATCCTTCCAATAAAGGTGGGAATGCATACTGAAAGCATAATGTCATATGCTTTCTCATTAGACTTCTGAATGACCTTCCTTATATGTTTAAGTGTTCAAGTAACAGAATAATAACTAACATAACTTCCCCTGAGAAAACAAGCAAGAAAGCAAGAATTTCTTACACCTGTGCTTTGAGATATATTTGAGAGAAAAGAACCGCCACCAAGTTCAAGCAAGGCTCACAGACAAGAAAACACTGTCTCCCAAGAAACAGGAAGAATTTTATAAAAGTTCACTTGTATTAAAGTGAAGGTAGAAATTAGAAATAAAATGGGAAAATATTAAGTAAGCGATAAAAACAGGACATTATGAAGGGCAAAGAATTGACACAAAAAACTGAAGACAGTACACTAAAATCTTGGGTCCCAGAACCAGGAAAAATAAGGTCTAGCTTCTGGGAGGAAAAAAACCCCAAACACACAAATAATCAAAAACCCTAGCAAAGAACAAAATCTTCCTAGTGGTATAGGTGTATTAGTAGACAGAGATGATGAAATCTGTTCTACAAGTATTTCTGTTTGAAATTCTGAAAAGAAACAGGGGTAGTCTTTATGCCATAAAAATAATATAATTTTTGAATAATACTAAAGGATTTTTGATTACCTAAGTGACACTATTATTTATTTTTCTTNTTTTTTTTTTTTTTTTAATGCAAGAGTGCGTGCATATAAGTTGTACCTAGCCTTATGGAAAAGCACACCAAGGAAATTAACTTTAGCAGCCTGAGTCCTCCTCTCTTCCACAAAACTGTAAATGTATTCTGACAAAAGTCTTGGACGAAAGAAAAAAAAAAACAAAAAACAAAAAACAAAACAAGCAAACCCCAGTCCAGGATTCAGTCAATAAAGAAGCAAATAATAAACTATCAGTAATACCAGTCAATATTTATAGAACAAACTTAATTTCATTGTCAAAGCAGTTCCTATGTTTGGTTATAAAATTTGATAAAGATAAGTGCTTTTCTCTGGCTTTACTCTCTTCTAAAGAAATCTTAAGCAGATTGATAAATATTGTTCCCCTTCCATGAAATTTTTGTGGCAGAGAGTAATTCTTGGTGCCATGCTGATATCCCTGTTACTTAATATTTATCTAAGAAGCTTCCAGATACTTTATAAGACACTAAAGAGTTTGAAGAAATGACACACTAATAGCTAGAAATGCACAAGTAAGGAACTTAATAAACAAGAAACACTGGATATGTTGCTACCAGCATTTCACCTGAGATACATACGTGGTTTGTGAAGCGTTGGTGATTCTACTAAGAGAATTATTGGATAAGGTAGAAGCCAGTTGTGGTAAAAATGTCACCTCCCAGGAAAAACCCTGTTTCCTAGTTCCCTGCTGTGGTTCTTGGACCTTGTGTTTCCAAAGAAGACCATGACACCTTCTTTCTGTCTCAGCCCAACATACTGGCAACAGGTTGCTAGTCAGCAAAAGCAATATGAAAAAGCAATGTTAGTTAAAGCTGCCTTTACCTGTCTGATCCTGTCCCTACACTACACTACACTCTTTGCATTCTGTCAGTCCAGGTCCTTCCATGATGAACTGGATAGGAAAACTCATTGGGTTAACAATATAACCTTCTTTCTGTGGTTGAGCCCTTCTCAGTAGGTGGTGGGGAATCCCATTTCAAGTCCACAGCTATACCAGGTCAACAGAGGTAGCAGTGAAGTGGCACAAAACTAAGGTCGGTGGGGGTAAGGTAAGTGGAAGAGCAAAGACAGAGGAAGAAGCACAAACAGAACTCCCATCATTTGGAAGGCCACAGCATCTGTGGCTCTCCCAGTCTGCAGCCATGTGCTGTAGACCTACCTCATCAAAAGGGCTGACTTGAGCCTTCTCGTGTGCCTTAAGTGTGACTGAAATTTAAGTATGGAAATTATTTAGCTCGCTATTTGGATTGTTACTGTTTCTGTCAAGTCACTCTGCAGAGTGAAGAAGCATAATGCTAAGCTAGGCAAACAGCCCGTGGTGTAGCGTCACCTCATGAACTATCTTGTTCAAACAACAAAACACAAGTGATATGTATAGGCTGAAGTAATGCCAATGGTCTTTCCAGAGTGGAGGAGTTAATAATTTAGCAGTGAGGGTAAATAAGCACCAGAACAAACAACTGCTGGATCCTCTCTATCTTCATGTCCAAAACATATGCAATTCAGTATCTCAAGATTCTTGTTCCTTGCCAGGAGAACATTAGTCTGTCCAGTCACAACTATGTGGCAGTCACATAGCTGTGCATACAATAACTATGATCAGGGAGATCAAAGGTTTCTAGATATTCCAAAGGATGGTTTAATATTATCTGTATCCATACCAAAAAGTATAAACCAAGATACTAGAAAACTGCTAACAGTACTATTAGTTTGGGGAACACTTAATCAAAGCCTGTACTACCCTTTCTGTAAAAACTGTATATATAGCCTATTCTGGGGCAGGTATTTTGTAACAAGAATAAATCCTGCTAAATTTTATTACCTATTGATCTGAATATATAGCACACCTTATTTATTTCACGAAGCAAAACTGTCTGAAACTGACAAAGAGGAATAAATTCAATAGTTACAACAATAACAGAATTGGGACCAAACAGGTAAAAACAGTAATAAGCTGCAAGTTGTAGAAACAAGTATTCTAGATTGGAAGCTTTGGATGGCAGAATCTACTGAATTAATATATGCTGTATATAATATCATATATGATCACTACTGCATCACAAAATGAAATGGAAGCAGCTGAAAGCTATGACATACTGCAAAAATACTTTGAAGATACTGATATAGATGAATAATATAAATCTTTTACTAAATGTATCTCTCATAGCATAGGCAATATCTTTGTGAATTTCATAACACAGCAAATTAAAGCAAGATGACAGTCAGTGAGGTTTTTGAATTATTATATTATGCCCCCATATGCAGTAATGATCCTGCTATCTTAAAATATAAGTATGTTAACACAAATTTATTAACTCAGAAGCATTAAAATTCTGTTAAATCACTTCCAAAAGACATTTGGAAAAAAAAAATCAAGATTTGTCTGGTTTTAAAGTAGGTGATTTTGGTCTGTGGATGTTAATAACATATGTGAAATTCTCCTAAAATATCTACTTATTCTTTACTTAAATTCAGCAATACCACTTTAAGGAAACTATGTATGTGTGTTTTTTAAATTGTCATTGGAATGAAGAATCAGGATGGAAATGCCAAACTATGTTTTAACGAATATACTTTAACTGTTTCTCCTCACAAAGCCTGCTATTAAGGTTTTAATATATCCCTGATATTTAGATGATCAAAGCTATAGAGTAGTACTGCTGTCAGAACAGTATAACATTTCTACAATCCTTAGAAAAACACTTTTTCAAACAGTGGTTTAAAAAGGACTGTATCTTTTAATGGTTTTGTATCCTTTTTCAAAACCACTGTACTGCAAAATGAAGTTTAGGTTTCATATTTTTTTTTCCCAAATTGTTTTTAATAAGGATTAATTTAAGTGAGACTTTCCTACTATTAGCAATGTCTCTGATAGGGGCAATTCCTCTCTCCCAGCACCATTTCCATTCAAACCCCTCCATGGATCAGCAGGCTACAATTTCTGCATCGGTGCTGTAATTCTACTGTAATTCTTGCACAGAAGCCTAGTCAATCAACCCTGTCCTCCCCATGCTAGCCAACTGTCCCTTTAATACAGCAATAGAATTCAATATGAATTGAATGAATAGAATTGCGGTGCGAGGGGGGCAGTCAGTTTCTACAGAGAGACAGGATTGATTGACATTAAAGCATCTGTGGAAGAGTTATAGAAGAATTACAGCAGAGTCACTGAAATTGCACCCTCCACACCTCATGAGAGGGAAAGGAAGCTACAAGAGATACCATTAATAAATAAATCTGACTTCCAACTAAAGCTGCATCAAAAATCATTTTTTTTGTATCCCCAACTTCAATTTGTGAGCAGCTTTTATTAACTATGTGAAAATTGGTTGTGACTTCAATTCTACAGTGGTTACAATTCTAGGACAGTTTTAATTCAAAGTCAGATGGCATTTTTTTTTAAACCAGGATGTAGCTTTCCCAGTTCATTCTTCACCTTCTTCACTATTGATACAGTTGGAAGAATATGGGACTTACGCATATTGAATTTTCAGGGGTTTTTAGTATCAGAACAGGAATATATGTAATACCATTGCAAGATAATGTTCAATAAGAACAGTTTCTATTTTTCAGTTGTAAAAATCTACATCATTGTGTGTATATGGCACTACGTATTCAAATTGTCTGGTTATATTTTGCTTTAATCAGAAGAGAACATATGTTGAATTTAACTGTGTACTAGTTCCTTCTCTGTACCTAGTTTTGCTCCAGATATTGCAAACTTCATAATGAAGTTAAATTTAATGAACACATGCTTTAATCTTTCATTCTGATTGTATATAGATTATTTAGAAGCACTGATATGAGAGTTTTAGTAAGATGACATAGATAGGTGTGTCTTGTTAGTTTATACTGAAGTTCTTCCAAGTTGTGCCTAAAGATGGAATTCTTCCTAGTGGGATGGAAAAAGAAGAGGCTGCTGGCAATGGATAGTGATGTTCAGATTGTAGGTAAACGTGGGGTTTTTAAGTTCCCTCTTCTTTTTATGCTTTCAGACTTACTTTTTGCCTTTGTCTTGTTTTTCTGCCAACCCCCATTAAAAGACACTTGCCATGTTTTATCATCACTGAAAAAGTTAGCACATATAAAACACTTTCTTTAAGTACTGGTTTCCTCACAACTACTTTTTCAAGGTACTCAGATGGATATTGTCACATGAGTTTCTTCA
The DNA here is from genome assembly GCA_008711295.1 of Anarhynchus alexandrinus. Classification (NCBI taxonomy): domain Eukaryota; kingdom Metazoa; phylum Chordata; class Aves; order Charadriiformes; family Charadriidae; genus Anarhynchus; species Anarhynchus alexandrinus. The sequence goes on along the minus strand of VUYV01000050.1, from coordinate 2,520,751 downwards.
GATTCACTTCTGCAGCTATAAGTTCTGGAAACACTTTCTAATGAAATCAGCAGATTTTGAAAAAGAAGTTGAAACCTTTTATTCCACTATGAAGGCAGATGCCGATATTTTATCCAAGTTAAACTATCTGAAGAGAATATCTAGGTTTCTTTTTATTTTTTATCATTTTTATAATTATCTGTAATACTAAATCTTAACAAAGTTCATTTGAACTAATAGCATGTTTTGAATTATATTACAATAAACCCACTTAACAGTTTTGCAGTATTCCAAAACAAAACAGGTGCAGAAACTGCTTTTCTGAAGTCAGTTAGTATAGAAAGGAAGAATAATAATAAAATCCTTCATGAGATCATACTTTATTGATCTAATCAGCTTAAAACTGTATGGATTTTTATGTGGCTACATTTCTATTTTATTTAACTGAAACAAATGTCTAAAAAATGTATGAATTATTAATGCTTAATTTTAACGTTGTTTGGGTTTTTTTCTTATAGTGATCTCAATGAAACAAATCATCCACTTCAGGCACACAAATTACATAAATCTAGAGATAAAATAATTTATATGAATAATGTGGCTCCAATATTTCCGTACAGTGCTTAAAATCAGTTCTGTGCTCTTCCAAGTACTAAGTGCATAGGGAAGTAGACAAGAAGGAGAACAGTTAAGGTAATCTTTTGGCTTGTAGAGGAAACTGTTAGAGATGAGAAGACTACTCTCTCCTTGCTCTTGTGTCCCCAGAGAAGAGGAATAAGGAAGATCACAAAATTGCTCCTAATTGCAAAAGACCAAAGATGATGAAGAATGGCCTGTTGAAGACAATAGATAGCCAATGGCAGCCTTTTCTATTGTTTTTTTGTTTGGGATTTTTTTCTTCCAGTCAAAATTAAAACCTTGAAAGCTGCAGGAGGATTTATGCATTTTATCTGCCTTCTCAGTTGCCAGGAAGGTGGAGCTGCATTCTGTCCTTGACATACAGCAAGCAAGCTGGTTCCAACTGTCATACACTCTTGCTAGAGAAAAGGAAACCAAGTTGAGAAGGAGATGGAAACTACTTGCTTAGGCAAAGTCCTTGATGTAGGAATAGGCAATCATGCAGCATATGTTCTCATCTTTGCTGTCTCTCTAAAGCACATCAAGATCTTCAGACTGAACATTTAAGTGGTCTGCAACAATCTTCTTGTAATGCTGGTTCTGTAATCTTCCCTCTCTGGTTCTCTTTTCCTTGGATATCCTTCACCAGACAGTGACTCTGCAAGCAAGATAAACACAACTTAATGTACAGTACAATTGTTTATTGGTTAATGCTAAAAGAGGAAGTGACTGGAACTAATACCTTCTAGACCAAGCATTAATTTGTCAAAAAGCCCAGTGAGACAACCAACAAATCTCAGTGACCAGGCAGTCAGCTGCCAGGTGGGAAAAGGTCAACCTCCATTGCTGCTAGGAATACATTATTCAGCATCTTCCTGTTCTTTGAGGGGCTTTTAATATTTTATAATCTTTCAGGTAAGTATTTCTCTTCTTGAGTCCTTGAGCTGTTAATGACTGTTGTCTCAACAGCTACACTATTTTTTTTTACCTTTTTTGTCTTACATAGTTTTAGTCTACTTTCTTTTGCTACATCAAAATATTTTTTTCAGTAAAACTGAGCCAAGACCATGAAGCTGTGTTACATCAACCAATCCTCTGTTTAAAGGACCCATCTCAGTCAGAAGAGATGTAAGTACCTCTGTTTACTGATCCCCTTTTAGGGTGGAGAGGGTGATGGAAATGAACAAACAGTACTAGATCTCTGTAAAATGAACAGAGAAATTGTTAAGCGTGGACTATAGAAAATTCCTTTTCCACTTTTGAACCTCCCAGTACAGATTCTGTACTAATCACTCTGCTGGAGAGTAGGGCTGCTGTTCAGGAAGACCTTGATAGCCTCGAGAAATGGGCTGACAGGAACCTCATGAAGTTCAGCAAAGATAAGTGTAAAGTCCTGCACCTTGGCAGGAATAATCTAGTAGAGGATTTAAAGCAGTTTGCAGAAAAGACCTTGGGTGTCCTGGTGACAATAAGTTTAATGTGAATCAGAAGTGTGCCGTCGCAGCAAAGAAGACCAACAACAACCTGGGCTGGATTAACAAGAGCACTCTTTCAACACTTGTGGAACCAAACCTAGAGTACTGTCTCTAGTACTGAGCTCTCCAGTGAAATACAGACATTGACACATCAGAGAAAGTCTGGTGTAAGGCCACCAAGACAATCAGGTGTACATGGCAGAAGAGGATAGACTGAAAGAACTGGCATTTTCAGTCCTAAGAGCAGAAGGCTTATCGGGATACTCTTTTCCTAGTTAGAGACTACGGAGAAGACGGACCCAAAAACTTCTTTAGGATGCATAGTCACAGGATAATAGAAAACAGATATAACTGTATCATGGGAAGGTTGGAATACATCTAAGGAATTTTTTCTTTATCACAAATTGTGTCAGCTACAAGAACAGGTTGCTGCTGTTCCTTGGAGATACACTTGGAGATATTTATTCAAAACTCATCTGGATACAGTCTTTAGCTACCTACTCTCATTGAACCTCTTTGAGCAGGAGGTTGGACTGCACGACTTCCAGAGTTCCCTATCAATCTAAACTGTTTTATGATTGTATTACACTTTCCAGAATGGAGTGCACTGGAATAAGTATCTGTTGAAAAAGACAAAGTGAGGTGGATGTGTATATGAAATATTCTTTAATATAAGTTTTTATAAACTTTACTATAAGTCCATAAACACTGCAGAACATCATTAGAGATAATCAACCCAGTGTTGAGTAAGTCAGTCTGTGATTTAGAAGCAGTACGACTACATTTGTACAGTCCTTCATTTAACTGCACTGGCTGAGATCGAGTCTCATTAGCACAGGCACTGCACTGCAACAAATCTGTATTGGCTGTGGGAATCAGCTGGTATCACTATTCGCTATCGTGCATGAAGTACATGAATATATGAGGTCTGGCTGTTTGCTTCAAGCAGTATTGAAAACACAGAGCTTGTGAATTCCAGTAGTGAACAGAGAATCATCATACACTAGGAAAACAACAGATCATCAAAAATAATTCGTTCAAAGCATACCGCAGAAAAAAACTTAACGGTTGCAATTATTATTTTGCGGAAGCATGTATAAGCAGGTATTTATTTCATGAAGTTAGTACAGAGAAGAATGCCTTACTTTACAGAACATATGCTAAGTAAACAAAAAAATAAGTGAAGTCCCTGTGGATGTAAGATGACATGACGGAAGAAGAATTTATTAGAGAAGCAAGAGTGATAAGGGGTAATAACCCAAATATTGTACGTTTGAAATAAGGCATAGGAAGAAATTGGAAGAAAATCATGTGCAATTCTCTCTCTCAAAAATTAAGTATGTTGTAGAGGTGAAGGCATACGTCTTATGAGCCTAAGCACCCAAATCTAGCTGAAAATACCAAAGAGGTTTGAAGTTCTCAGGTTTACATTAATGATACATTTGTGTTTGTATATCTTACCAGTGTTTTGTCCTCCTGCTGCTACTTTTAGTGTTCTATATTCACCTTCAAAATAGTTTGGTATGTTTTTAAAACTATCAATGAAGGGTATATTTTCTTCTTTTCCTCCACAAGTATAACTCTCTAAAGAGATACTGCCCTGAAGCCCAGAAGTAACACTACAGCCCTCGAGTAATAAATGATTATTAATCAGACTTTTTGCATCACTATAGTAGTGTTAATTTCCTTTTCATATCTTTGTGTCCAGAGAACTCACAGTAGCTTCTTTCAGCACTCAGGTTTTCCCAGTTTCATATGCTGAATTAAAAAGATAAATACATAAAGGAGAACCCCCATGTATGCAAAATTTGAGGTTCCAATGGATTATTATTTGATTAAACTTTGCACTTCTGGATTCAGAGTGAAAGAACCTTCCTTTGCAAAACATAATTTTGAAAGAAAATCTAAAACAACATTCAAAAAATGCTTCTGTCTTATACATGTTTATCCAAGAAACCATTGCTTGTAATCATAATTCCTCTGTTTGTCATGACATTAAAAATCTTGAATTTTGCTAATGCTGAAAACACTTTTGGACTTTGTATCTTCTCAAGTCCTTTTCCTTGTTTCTGTCCGTGTACTCACATGCTCTTAAAATATTTATTGAAATTTTTTGTCTTCAAAATATGTATAATGTGTTCCCTTCTACAGTAAAATAAATGAACTAGACAACAAAAGGGTATATGAAATCATTGAAGAGATTATATCCTAAAATAAATCAGAATATTTTAAGAATAAAGTAATGAATCCATTTCATTATTTCTTGCAATGAGAACAGCAATCTGAACATTGGGAAGTTCAGAATGTAATGCATCATGGACTTCCATATAGAGAGCAGAAAAGCAATTCTAATAAATAGGCAGATCATATAAAAATGATTTGTATCAATATCTATCAGTCTGAACTCTGACAGTACTGCACCCACTGTTTCCCCCAAAGTAGGCAATAATGAAAAAGTGTCTCTTCCATTTATGCATTAATTTCAGGACTGATTGCACCTAACCACATTGAATCTGTCTACATCCTTTTCAAGCATGGCAACTAATGATCACAATTCCTGTCATGTAGATCAGTGCTTCAACATCCGGTTGGAAATTGTCAACTCTGCATACTACAAATCTATGTTCTGTCAATATTACAAATGGATAAGTAGGCAGGTGCCATTTCAGAACTCCTCTCATACTGCTTTGAGCTGGGCTGAGCCATTTTGTCAAATAAAGCTCAAAAATGCATTTGCCTGAGCTCAAAAAAATTTTTGCCTGCATTTTCTTTTTAATACATGGTATTACATTTGTTCATTACTGGTTTTGTACCCTGACTCAATTAAATTCAAAGTTCTAATCATGATCTACCATGCATCTAGCTGTGTAGACATTTTCCTTTGAAAAATACCTATTCAGTCCAACTTTGTAATTTTCAGCATGGTACAACTTCAAGGTATAATGTCCCAAACTAAACCACCAGGAATATATTGGAGCTATATTCTGTGTTAACTTTTCAGTTAAGCAACTTATACACAGGGGACAACTTATGGATTTCAGTCAGATCAAACTTAATAATTTTTATAATATTTCCTTCTCTTACCTCCTTCATTAATGACGTCTTAATTCCAAAAAAAAACAAAGAAGATATCAGAGTGGGAAAAATNACCACCAGGAATATATTGGAGTTATATTCTGTGTTAACTTTTCAGTTAAGCAACTTATACACAGGGGACAACTTATGGATTTCAGTCAGATCAAACTTAATAATTTTTATAATATTTCCTTCTCTTACCTCCTTCATTAATGACGTCTTAATTCCAACAAAAACCAAAGAAGATATTAGAGTGGGAAAAAAGTATACATCAGGAATAAATGTGTGGGAGAAAAATTACATTTACAGCATAAACTGCACTTTAATTATTGTACAGCACTTGTGCTATGATGAAATAAAAGATGATCGATAAATTGCATAGTGTTAATCATGTCAAATAAGGGACATTGTAGACAATCTAGAAAAGGTCAGTGATGATTTATTTACTAGAATAAAAATATACTTGACAACAGAATGCTAGTTTTTCTGAAGAAATACAAATTTAAAAAGTTAGAGAAGGAGAATTAATGCTGCCAAATAAAGCAAGAAGTGTACTAGCAAACTAGGAATGACAGAGAGATAATCATGCTGACATCAAAACGTGCACAAAAATAACGTCTACTGTTAAAAAGCATGAAGAGTTTTGTTTGTAATGAATATTTTGATAGCTATGTCATACAGGTTTCACCTCTCCTCCAAATTTCCATTTTATTAACCCAGAAGAACAAATGCAATAGAAACATTTTTGGTAGCATTGTAAATGCATGTATATGTGCATAAATATTTTAAGATATACATGTGCTTTCTGAGTTTTATTGGTGGTTAGAAAGTATGTGGTCTGGCCTTTTGGGTCTTTTCTGATTTGTTTAATTTGCTAATCTCCTACCTCTGGTTTTAAGATAGCCCTCATAGGAAACTTTCACTGGATTTCTGTTTCCAAAAGATGTGGGATATTCTTTAGCTACTTAAAAGATGTTGATCTAAGCCTCATAACCACAATGTGAACAAGTGCCCTTTTCAGGTCATGGATTTTTCATGCAGAGAAATGAGGTCTGTAAATATTTGTATTGAGGGTTTTTTTTTTCCACATGGAAAAAATCTGTTCTCATTTCTATGCATTTTAATTTGTGATATGATTGCTCCACGCTATACCAATGGCAACCCATTGCAAAAAATATGTTTAATAAACAGAACTCAACACCAATCCATTTATACATATATGTGTATGAGTGTGTGTGTGTTTGTATTTACATATATGCAGTCTCACTGCCTGCCCAATTAAAGTTTGTGGTGGGCTGATTCCTGCCAGCACCGACCCTTGCCTCTTGCTCACTCTCATATTCTGCAGGATGAGGACAAAATAGAAGGCAGGCAAGAAGGTTCATGGATTGAGATAATAACACTTTGATAAGGAAAGCAAAAGCTGCGCAAGAAACCAAAACAGAAAAAGGAATTCTTTCAGTGCTTCCCAACAGGAGGCAGATGTCCAGCTACTGTCTGGGAAGCAGGGCCCCAGAATGCATGACAGTTGCTTGGGAAGACAAAGATCACAGCCACTTCCCCTCTTCCTACTCCTTTCCCCAAGATTTTTATTGCTGAGCATGACAGCATAGAGTACGGAATATCACTTTGGTTAGTTTGGGTCAGCTGTCTCAACTATGTTCCCTCCCAACCTCCCACCCTCCCCCCGCCTACTTATTTTGACAGGGCATGAGGTGGAGAAAGCCTTGACCTCATGCAAGCTGTGTTCAGCAATAGATAAAGGATTATTTATCAACAGTCTTTTAGCCACAAATGCAAAGCCCAACACCATACGGGCTGCTATGAAGAGAGTTAACTCCATTCCAGCCAGACTCAGTTCAAAGTCTCATTTTGCACTTGCAGGTGCGTGGAAAGAGGCAAATTTTATACAGCCTCCACCTCTCAAATATTATCATTTTGCACAAAGAGAAAATTCTGAGACCAGATCAAGAGTAAACCTAAAGATTATACTCCACCAAGAAAAAGTTCCCAGGTCTAGTCAGTTTTTTGGAGTAAACTTTGACTGGTAATGGAAACCAGAAAAGAACCAGAGACTACAGGAAGAGGGAAGTGTACTACTGTATCTGGTCAGGGTAGTGGGACAACCTGATCAGGTCTTAATGACCTTAAGAACTTCTATCTATCTAGCAGATAGAAACAATAGAACTAGAACTACATAAATACATATACACACACATTGTAGTATATTTAATTTATGCTATTAATATATGTGATTGTTTTCTAAATGGAAAACATATCAGTTTTTAACAATACCATGGTCTTGCTGGCCTTGTTGGAAAGTGTGTGGACATTGCGTGTTCATGTAAAAGGATGCACAGAGGAGTTTTCAGTAAACCTTCACTATGAATGGGACTTTTGTTTTTACACTATCTGAAGTAGTACTATCAAATTTGTCTTGAGTTATGTAGTCTTTCAAAAATATTTCCGTATCATGTAAATTTAACACACTTCTCTGTGACTCTGGAAAAACTGCAGAACAGTTGGAGCAATTGACATTGTGACGACTACCTAAGAATTATCGCTATATAATACAGCATAAAGCTCTAGAATCACTTCTAGAATCATATGGATTTACACCTGTAAAATCTCAGTCTTGTGATGACAGAATAGCTACTCTTTCACACTTTAATGCCAAAGCAGGTAAGACAAGAACTGAGCTTTCCAAACAAATCAGGGATTCGTTATCTTCTATCAAGTGTGTCCTTCTACTGTATTACAAAACCACAGTGATTCTGTCCCTTATTGCCGAGCCCCGAAGCCTGTTCGAGAGCTAGTACCTCAGATTAAACAACAACAACAACAAAAGTAGTTTAAGCAGCACAGGGAAATTATTCAAAAAGTGAATATTAAGACTACATTACAACAGGGTCTTATACTTTCCTCTCTGGCAAAACAGAATATCTCCCTCAGATCCCAGCTAAAGATCTATAGTGCAGCTGAAGATGTCTTTTGGCATTTTTATGAATGTTTTGAGGAAAGGAATTATAAAAGAGTCAAGGCATTTTTGAACAGACCAGGTATCAGTCGATATCTAAATCAAGTTGATTTTGTCACTGTTTTTATTATTTGTAATGACAAATATTTTGCAAGATAATAAAATAAATATAAAATACAGACTGAATACGAACTCTTTAAAAACAAAATAATAACCAATATAAGAATATCAGAACGTCACTGGAAAGTTATTTGATGCTTAAAGCACATTTGCAGAATGTTTCTGTAATTAGGTTTAGCAATTTTAAACATCTTTTCTTTAATAATGAACATTTAATCACAGGGAAAAGTAATAAAATAAATTTTGAAAAAAGAAGCTGGGATTTTGTAAATGAGAATAAAGTAAATTATTCTGCTCATGGTTCCTTGTTTTCTTGAACATTCATATATCAAAACCTGAAACAGAGCAAATAGCTCACCTCTTTCCTCTGAAAGTAATTAAAGATAAACATAAAATATGCTGTATAACTGTCACACAAACGAAAGAGTGGAAACAAGTTTTCCTATAGCGGAAAGAAGAAATAAGCTTTTCTATTATTAGAGGTATCTCAAACACACAGAGTGCTTTCCTCTAATGTGGCAGAACCAATATCAGTAGTAAACTTTTTCCACTCACTTCAAATGCAGAGTCCAAAAGCTATGTAGAAATTTAGCTGTAGTGACACTTGGAAGACCTCTGGAAATTTTTTTGTGTCATACGGTCCCCAGTGCCCTTATTTCTGTTATGGGAATGGAGTATACAGCCAGTTGATTCATTGTCACCCAGAAGTCTACGGCTGAGCATTCTAGTGCTAAGTAAAGAAGAGGAGATAAAATTTATATGTGCACAGCGAGAAGTTGAGCTTGAGAAGAAAAGAACAAAGGCTATATTAATGTGCAGAAATTCCAGCATTTTTGCTTACTACAGAAAACCAGACATCTCTTCCCTTACTTACAGAGATGTTGCAGGTGGTGAAACAGTATTTTCTTTGCACAGATGTGAGACATCAGCCTAACAACCAAACTTTCTTGAAGCAGAACCAGAGAATTTGTAACATTAATTTTTAGGTTCACCAACATTACAGATAAAAGAATGTCTCTAGTGTAACACTGGGGGATACTTTGTTAAGTTTTAACTCAAATTGTTTGGGTTCCAGTCACAGGATAGCTGTTGAAATACGAAGTACAATGCAAGAGCTTTCCCCCCACACTCTTTTTTTTTTGTTTTGGGCGGGGAGTGTAGGGTATGATTTACAGCTGCTACTGAACTGAAAATGCTCTGTATAGGCTGCAGTTAGAAATGGAGTAATTTAGTTGAAACTTAACTCAAGTCTCTCTATACTACACTTTAATACTGCCATATCTTTAGATACGTTGTCAAATATACAGTGCAGTGTGCATCCACAGCAGAACTGCTGAAGTAAAGGAAGACCAGGAAAAATTTAGTGAAAGAAAGATTTGGAGAGAAACAACTATATGGAGGAAACGACAGCACAGAAAACAGAACTGAGAAATTAAACTGGTTAAAGGTGTTGAAGAAAGGACAAATATTCACTGCAAATCTGTAACTAAACTATTGCTATAATGTAGAATATGATAATATAGTACAGTTATCTTTATGGACCTCTTGAGAAACATGAAATAGCTCTTGTTCCTACTGATTCAGAAGCAGTGAGAAGACCTTGTCCTTGACCAATTGCTCCTGAAAACAACAATTTGTGTAAGTGAAGAAATTTTATGGCCATCAGACCTCCATATAAAATTTTGAATTTATTTTGAAGTATGATTGTTGCCTGCTCACCTTACTAGGCAAAATAGTGAACGATTCAGTAGAAAGCAAGGTCCATTTCTATGCCTGCTTTCACACTGTCATTTAACATGGATGACTACAAGGACAATGAAGATATACATAGCATGTTCAGAATGGGAACAACAGCCCAAACTTCTTAACACCTCTCCATGGTACTCTGTCCTGGTAGCACACATGCCTTGACCCATCAGAGCAATTTCAGCCTGACACTCTAAGCAGAATGATGGGAGAGAATTGGAACTGGGAAATTTGGAATCACTGGAAATCTAAAACTAAGTAATCAAATAATAGAAAACCTAACAATTTGTTTTAAAGGAGAAAAAATTAAAAAGGAACATGAATAAAGGGAGAAGAAAGCATAGAAATTCATAAAAAAAAAAAAGACACTAGAATTTCTGGGAATTCAATGAAAATGGACTTTAAATCAAAGAAAGCAGAGTCTTTTATTTTACCAAACAGCTAATCATCTTCTACTGCCCCATCCTCAAATATTTATAAAGTGACAATAGTAATATGACAACTTGTATGTTTTCCTGCTTTTTCCTAATTGTTATTTATGTTACAATACACAGTCAGTAGTCATATTTAAGCTTTTTAAAATATTTTGATTTGTAACCATGTGCAATACTTTCTGTGGAAAATATTACACAGTGCTGGATGATGAACCAAAGTATTACCTTGTCAACATATACTTGCAGTTACCTTTGCATAAATTTAGGCCCTTTTAAATCCTGAATATTCCTTTCTTAAGGATTTCAAGATTCTTAGTGCTATATATATAATAGCCCCTTGCAGCCTTGCTAATAATTTCTCATACAACTCAACCTTTGAACAAAAACCTTTGAAGAAAGAAATGGAATCACTGCATGCAGCAAATCTTAGTGGCTATTATCTGATCTTCCTGTAGGAGGTCCATTTACTCATTACTTGGTGAGTAAACAGGTTCTGCAGACTAAAATACACGTGAGGTCATAGTCTGTAAATTCTGACCTTGTATCTTAACTTTACAGTTTCTTATGGATATCTAAAGGTGCTTGAATATCACTATGTGACATTTCCTTCTCTCCTGCTAATTAAATAACATTTTAGTAATTTCATCATACCTTGGACATCAAATATGAATACTAATAAACTATTTTTTTTCTTCTGCAGCACAGGTACATTAACATTACATATATACACACATGATTATTTTGATTTCTCTTTTTAAAGATCTTTTCCTAAATCTAGCCTGAATGCACTAAGCTACATAAGCTTCAGTTTCTCTCTCCATCACCAAATATTACATGAGATCACAATGTTTTCTCAGTGTAGAATATTTTCTCATCCTCTGTTCTTCCCCATCTGCAACCATGACCTAGTATTCCCCCCAAAAAATAAAGGTACAAAACAGGAAAGACTTTGTCAAACTTTCTGTATATTTTATTGGGAAATACCTTCAAAGAAAGGAAATTAAAAATCAGGTATATGGATAATATGTTTGAACATTTAGGGCCTTTTCCCTTTTATCAAATATTAAGTGGCTGCCACCTATATGTATATTTAATACAGATGATAAACAGTAAAATAGAAATTGTGTATTTCAGTTCTTTAACTTTCACAATGGTTGTGGAACTGCTCCAGGAGCTGTAACTGTACCACAGCATGATCTTTACTAAACGTATAAGGAAAGTGTAACAGAAATTATGTCCACACACTGACAGCATAAAAAGAGGTAAGATGATACTACCCTATGTAGGTTCCCTCCCAAGCTATGTAAGATGTAGGGTATTACTTATTTCAAAGTAGTTTCTCTTCCCTAATATGACTTCTCACATATGAACAGACTAGAATTCCTCTCATATCATAATATTGTCTCTAAATTAACATTACTTCATTGTGTAGTTACCTGATGTGGTGCAAAGTCAATCTAGAAAACCTAAGATTTTTGTTCAATTATATATGACCTAGAAGATAAAAATTATGAAGTGATGTATCATAAAAGACATCAACTATTCTACATCCCAATTTACATAAGCATAAATTGTTGTAGAGTGGGTACAGTACGTAGCATGTCGGGTGGCTATGTAAGTACATAATAGCTATAATTCTAGAAATTTTCATTTTGAAGCAAGGAATTTTCATGTAGCTCTCTACAGATCTCCTTAAATTAACATGGAAAATAAAAGGATTATTGAGGAACAAAGAGAAAAATAAAGTAAACTAAAACTGTAATTTCTAAAGTATTTTAGATACAGAAACCATAATGTTCAATAAGCAGAAATGGTACAGCAGCAGCACACGCACAAATACTCAAACCCCTCATTCGGGTTGCTACTAAGTAGTATATCATGTGGGTGCCTTGAATGTCTCCTGAGATTATACCAAATTAGGAATAAATTTTTCACTGCCATGCATTTTGGAGAATGGTCTCACATGACTTACAAGCAATAGTCCTGATTAAAGAATAATAAAGAGAAATGAAAGAGTGAGTCTTCATAGACATGACTCTCAGACTCTTTGGACTAATTTTTTGAAACTCATATTTTTCCTTTTTTAACACTCACTCAGAGGTGTCTTTATTAGTCCCTATTTTCCAACAATATTAGCGATGTAATGAAGCAAATGTGGACGATGTACCCTTAATTCCACTTTCTACAGGTATTAATATCACCTCTACTTGAATGCATTTCCACCAACAGTCCTTTTACTGGTCCAATTAAGGTATACTATCCTTTTAAAAGATAAAGCTATGCCTGAAAAAGCTAGTGTAGTTAGAAGAGCTTTAAAGCATATGGTCCTATAGCAACGAACAGACTACAATACAATAGCTATTGATAGAGCAACAGTAACAGTAAAAAGCAACAAGGAAACAAATGAAACTTTTTTATTAGGTGTTGTCTAATTCTGTATTTAAAAAATGTATAAACCAATGTCCGTTTTTTTCACCCTGAAAATTTATCTCTTTATTTGATTTTTCTCATTTACAGTATGGTTTTTACTATATTAGTTGCTAACAACAAACACTATATGCAAAAATGCAGAAATCATGAAGTCTAAATGAAGAGAGGTTAAATTTCAGAACAGAAAAAAAAAATGTTTATAAAATAATTACTTATCTAAAGCTAAAGTTCGATTAAATCAGCAGAAGCCCTGGCAAATATGCTCTTAAAAATTTAGTATATGCCACAAGAAAATGGAATATGCCATTCTCCTTATCCTCTCGGCACCTGCCTCAACCTATTTTGTAATAAAATATGAAATTGCTCACTTGTAAAACCACGACAATGGGAGAAATGAAAAGAAATTCCATTAGAAAAAGAAAGCATTTCTTCCACCTTCAACAGCAGCCATTTGTTGAAGGGAAAAAAAATCAAAAGGATCATCTGATAGATATTGCATATTTTAGACAGATTGAGTCTGTAACATATACACAAAGAGGCTTACTGATAACACTATTGATAGAAAATTACTTATAGGTTAAGATGGAATATAACACTATGAGATTCTGTTCTAGCAGTCACTATACCAGTTAATCACTGTTGTCAGAAACAAACAAACACAAACTAACTGTTTGAGTAATTTGATCTAATTAGAAACATTTGATATCATAATGCCGCTGACTTCTAAATCATTAATGGAATAATGTTCTCAAAAACATGATAAACAAAATCTGAACCAAGGTCAGTTAAGCCATTTTAGGTTACCAGACTTCTAAACATCTAAAATTAGCTTTGTGAAGACTTTCAAAACATGGTTTTGAAAACTAGACTCGGAGGAGAAAATCTGAGTTTTCCTCGGAGACTTCAGAGAAAATTGGTGTATTTGAGCTGTTAAGGTATACTTACCACAGAACTTGAAAAATTATGAACAACACCCCCTGTAGAGAAATAATATTATTTTAAAAAAAAATTAAAAAAATCTGGTGAATTCTATTTTGGATATCAATTTAAGACACATGAGTAGGCATTAATTGTAAAGCTAAAAGTTAATGATTCTTCTTGCAAAAGGAATCTTGAAAAAGTCATACCTTTGAAGTGCAAACATGCTTTTTTTAAAAAAATGTGCATGACAACTTGCACATAGACATACTCTGGAACATAGATTTGCATGCACACAATCAATTGCAAATGTGCATACATACAAAAAAAGTATCTTAAGAAAAGAAATCTCACAAAAATAAAAGAATGGGATGTAATTCATTCAAAGTACTTGAATATAAAAATACAATGTTTTCTGTTATTTGTTCAATAGCGTTATATATATCCCACTCTCTCCCTCCCCCCCCCAAAAAAAGAAAGAAATTAGAGAAATCAAAAGTACAAGATACACAGTATCTTGGCTTAGGATAAAAGTGATTGCAACCAATAGAGGTATAGATATATTTTAACTTGCCTAGGTAAAACATACCTAAGAATTTTTGAAGCACTACTAAAAAAATTTCTAGACCATTTTTGGGGTTTGTGGTCTTTGACACCTGGAAAGGTTTTTTAAAAAGTAGTAACTAATGTTCTACTGCTCTACTGATCCTCAGGTAATACTTTTTAGGGTTTAACTGTGTGATTCAAACAATTTCTCCTTGGCAGTTACTCATCTATTCCAGTCAAACTATCAGAAGAGCTGATATCATAAATCAACACTAATTTGCATTAACTGTAGTTACAAAGAACAAATTAATATTAATATAATTGATACAAACTACTGTAGATGTACTGTAAACACATCTTTTCCTACCACCCACTGTATTGGTTTTATGAGATTTCAAATATTATTGATAAAGATGATAAAAAAAAAAAGTACTTTTGTCATATATTAGGCTTCATATGACTTTCTGAGTAAGAGGCTAAAATGATACAGAATCAACATGCTGGATGTTTTCAAAAGCTAGCTTTTTTGGGGCAACCTATACAGGATTGTCATGAATTCTGTAACACTGACTATTTAAAGTCAAGGATGTATTTAAAAAATGTATGCTCTATTTTAATATGCTCCTTTTCAATCACATTTACTTAGACACAAGGTACTGCTTAATTCACTGAAGTCCTATGGCCTGCATTGTGCCACATATGAGACTCGATTACGGTGTTTCTTCTGGCTTTATGACATATGAATCCATTAATATCTGCAGAATTAAGCAGTTTTATGTCTGGTAGTTAAAAGACTTGTGTGACTGCATTAAAGGAGGCTAAAAAGTTACCATATTTCAATGTAAAATTCTTTCTAATGAACTCTTTACATAAGTAAAGATAATAAATAGAGTCTTCAGAAAGATGAAACCTTCAATGTACCTTCCCCAGTTACTTGGCTTCAGAACTGACTAATTCAGAAGCTTAATGGAACCAGTTGTTCCCAGTAGCAATTTGCCTCTATTGGAGGAGAATCAATATTCATAAAGCAATTTGTGTTATGATACATTGATAAACCTAGCTTTATCATAAGTAACTATTTCTATTGCTTGATTAGTTTTTCACTGCATATTTATCTTTACTTTAAATCCTTCTACACTGTCAAATCATCTTATTAAAAAAATACTTATTCAAGCAAATGACAAGCAATTTACTGTATTTTTAATTTTTTTAATATTATATATTAAAAATATTGGAAATGTAAAACATTTATCATAAAACTAAGTGAAAAATGTAATCCAAGTTTTGTGTAGTATTTCTTCAACTAATATTTTCAGAGAACTTGTATGCAATGAAACCTTGACAAACTAGAACTTGTTTGTTTTCTTCACTAAGTATCTTCCTCCCCCCTTCTCCCAAATGTTTAAATGTTTTCAATGGAAACACTTTGCTACCATACAGCCCACAGGGGGCAACAAAATTCAGTTGAATAAACTTTATTATATTCTTTCTGTTCAAGGCTCAGTCATGCTCCAAAATTAATACACTACTGTACTGAAATAATACAACAAATAATCCATCTCCATTAGTCCCTTCTGGTAATGGTAGGGTGGAAAAAAGGTATTAGTCATTCTACTAATTCTTTTTTTTCCCTCCACTTTCTCATCTAAACACAGTCTCTCATCTTTTTTGTTCCTATTAAAAAAAAAACACAACAAAAAAACAACCAATAAACAAACCCAAATTCCAAAAGAAAAAATCACCTAAATATAAACAATAAAAGACTCAGACACAGAGGAAATCATATATTATTTTAACTTTTTTTTTCTCTCTGCCGTAAATCATTCCCTTTTAAATCATTGTCTTTATATATTGGATATTGTTCAGAGCAATGACCAGTATTTATGCCTGTGAAATATTTAGTACACTTATTAGTAATAAAAATAGATTAATAAATAAAATAATTCTGTATCATTTAATTAATTGCTGGGAAAAGGTAACTCATCAGATTAGATGATTCTCGTAAAAAATTTGGACATCTGCATTTAGATGATTATGTGTGACTGCACACCTACACTTTCATTACATTGAGTGGAGACCTGGTTGTATGGTCATCTGGAGAGATATTCAGCTCATCTGAAAACAGACTTTAATACTTGAGCCGCTCAGTATTTATTCAACCCTTGATTCCACTCACTGAGTTGATTATGTCTCCGATGACCATAATGGGAATTTAGACACCTACCTCATATCTTCCCACCCAGACTGTAGACACCTAAAGTTAGACTAGATGAATCCCACCCACAATGTTCTTTTATATTGACTAAATATTTTCAGCAATATTTCTCATGTTTATGTTGAAAGTGAATTTTATAGCTAATGTTATTTCCTTATCCAGTGGAAAAATCATCTAAGAACATTCACTTATATTACTTCAAATATTAAGCTTCAATTTCATACGCTATACCAAGGCTATTACCTGAGTACTGTGGTATTTTATCAGTTTTTCCGCTGCACCACAGTCCAGCTGGAGAATTTTGAGCTGAGACTGCTCATCTAAAAACTCCTCCTGTACGTGGCAGTTTTTCCTATGTCTGGCCAATCTCTTCTTCTAGTATTGCCATGTGATTTTCATGCTTTTTAAGCTTAAAAACAGTTTAGATTATATGCTATAATTCAGATGGAAAAGCTTTCATTCCTGCCAAATCTTTATTTCTTTTTCTAGAAGTATCCAATTTAAACAAACATTTTATTATGTTGTTCCACTGATCTCAGTCCCTTTCATCCCTGCTTATTAATCACAGGGATGAAAATTATGAGCAATCGAACTACGTCATTTTTCATTCATCTGTGTCAAGTTAAAAGTAAAAATAAATAAACAAATAAACAAAAAAGCATTCCTCTACAAATACACATGCAAGAGAAGGGGAGGCAGAGACAACTAGTTTTCTTGCAGTTTACTTGGCCTTATCAATAGAAAATGAATTTAACCTAAATCTCCAGAGCCGCCAAAAAAATTACTGTGGAGTAAGACAGAATGCAAATATTGTCAGACTGTGTGCATTTTTTTCCCTTCAGTAAACACAGAGTAACCTATTCCCTTTTTCACTGAAAGAAAAACAAAAAAATTCATTGCATTTTTTTCCCACAGACTCTCAGTCCACACACAAAGACAGTTGCTGTAGAGTAGCTGGTTCCTGTGAATTCATATGCTCCTTTGCTTTCTGTTATAACTTGGTGTTCTTCACATCCCTTTATTCAAAGGGTATTCATTTTTTTATCTTTGCTGATACCTAACACAAAACACTTCATTATTCTGTGCTCCAAAATCCTTATATATAAAAATCTATTTTGTCCCCCCAAAATACATATATGAATACACACACACATATGAAATCCTAGTATTTTTTAAAATTTAAATGAAATTACACAGAGCAAAATATGAAATTTCTGAATGTAAGGTGCTAAATAAGAGTTAGATGTTGCTGTCACCACAACTATTATTCATGCGTTGTTTAAAATTTGGTGATTTTTTTCCATCCAGGAATACCAGTAGGTACTAAATAATGCAACTACTTGTCTCAGTCCAAACTGAAAGTAATTGTGAAGTTCTACAGATGTGTCACAAAATGGTATGAACCATTAAAACATTTGTCAGTCTCACCTCTGTGCCTGGCAAGATCATGGAGCAGATCCTCCTGGAAACTCTGCTGAGGCACACAGAAATCAAAGAGGTGATTGGTGACAGCCAGCATGGCTTCACCAAGGGCAGATCATGCCTGACTAATTTGGTGGCCTTCTACGAAGGGGTCATAACGGCGGTGGACAAAGGAAGATCGACTGATGTCATCTACTTGGACTTGTGCAAGGCATTTGACACTGTCCCACACGATATCCTGGTCTCTAAATTGGAGAGACATGGATTTGACAAATGGACCATTCG